>JAUTBY010346283.1:0-14868 GCA_032361585.1 Peltospira operculata | reverse complement strand
TTAGAGTCTGTGTAATTGGATTGTCAAGCATGAGAACACCACGGTGCTAAATGGATTTCTTCCGTTGGCCTTTCTCGGCGACCACAGCTTCGTGTGTTGTCACACAGCTCTGATTATCTTCCTTTGTGTTGTACATGTATCCCACTCACAGTTTGTCATGCAAATGTCTCGTTTTGCACAGCACAATAACATGTATTATTAACATGATTTATTTTACATGGAGCTTAGCTTTTGTCTACAGTAATTCAATATTCACGATTTGCCATTATATTTGACAACAAAAGATGAAAGTCTGTGTACATATTAACGGCAATTATTAATAGACTATTATGCACTTGTCACTGCTGTAAATGAACACGACATTGATGTCTTTAATGTACTATAGCATATAAATATATATTTGAGTAAATAAACTGGCAAAGTATGTAATATTTTACATTTTGAAGAATTAAAAATGTGTTCAAAATGTCTTAGGTCCTGGTATATGTTTTTGAAAGGCAGAAGTCATATTGAGTCCTTTATATAAATATAGATCATTAAAAACTAACATGTACTGCATTAATGTATTATGTGTCTATAGTTAAGCAAGTAAATTAGTATACTTTTCATGACACTCCCAGTTACTGCTTTTTTTTAAAAATTTTATTAAGATGCTGGTTAACATCCTTCTAAATAAATAATAAAATGTCTGGGTTTAGATATCTTTATATAATGTTGTGATGCATTCTCCTATTTAATACTTTTTTATTATTTTGTTTATATAATTGGTTTCTAATGCACTGGTAATATTAAATGCAATGTAACAGAAACTAAACAGAAGTGACTTGAATCCTGTAAGTGGATTCCACCAGTGACAGATGTTGAAAAACACTGCTTGTTTTTGTATGTTTTGATGACACCACTGTGGACAAAGTACGAAACATCAACAAGCGTAAACCATGTAGTCATAGACAGTAAATTGGGTGTTGACCTTTCACTGAAATTGATAATCGTGGATGGTGAAAACAAGTTAATGATTTTTCGAGTGGCCATGCTTTACTGGCTGTGTTGATAGGCAACACAGACAACAGTCGTGCATTCAGCCAGACAGCGGGAAAACAAATGGTCGCTAGACTGGTTTATGTGATTCATGTTAAATCGAAGTACCAGAAGTAGTAAACAAATCACATGCGAATGTTTGAGAATTCATTGTGCTGTTCTGCATTGCCAAAACATGGAATGTCAGATGTTCATAAATATTAACATTAAATTGTCTGATGTTATAAAATGAGGTCATGATTCATTGGGTAGGAGTCGAACATAGCTCAGTTGTATAGTGTCCACTTGTGGTGTGGTGAGTCATTGGATCTATCCTGCCTGGTAGACCCATTCACCTATTCCTGTTCCAGCCAATGCTCCACAAAGACTGTGTTATGTGCTACCCTCTCTGTGGGATGATGCATATAAAAGATTATATGCTTCTGTTTTAACATTGGTTTTATGTGGGGGACCGACCATCTGTAATATGCAAGATTTCTGCTATCATGCAGCTCGGCGGAAATTCTGCTTGCTACAAAGTGAAAAGAGTAGCCTATGTGGTGGCAACAGGATTCTTTTCACTGTAAAATTGATCCTCAGCCATGCTTAATGCCATGTAACATTGTTACCAGTAAATAATATGTTTCTCTGGAGGGAGGCAGGTCAATAACCTAGTAGTATAAGCATATCTATTGTATGGACAGTGTATTCGTTGATTTATTATTATTAATATTATTTAAAACCCATCCTAGTTAAGATTAAATCAACATGGCTCGTACTGGTCATAATATTGGCTTATTTATTTAGTCATTTTTCAAGTATGTACTATTTCCACAAATTAAATTGGTTTATTTTGTAGTTATTGTTAAAACAACTACACAACTGGCTAATTTGACATACACTGATGAAAACCTTATTTGTGAACCCATGATGGTTGTATTCTGTGAACGTATGATACTAAATGATAACAGTAATGAAACACCTTACCTCATTAATATTAACAGAAATAGAACATTAATAAGTAAACAGCTGTTACTTAGTCTAGCTGTCATCTAGTTCAAATCTTCTTACTCAACAGCTTATAGTTGTTGAGGTTTTCTTCTTTTCTTTTCCTTTTTCTCAAAACTATGTTTGACATACAGAACATATGATTAACCTACAAAGCATTGGCTGAAATGGGAAAATAATACAGTTGAATCTCCTGGGATTGAGAGAGGAATATTGTATTAAGGTTAAATGTTCAAACATTGTTAGCTTTGCTACTGGACCACATTGGCTACTAGGCTTTTGTGACAAGTAGTCAGAAGTAACAAGCTAGGTTTTTTTGTCCAATATTGGGTAGAGACAATGTTTTCTTTCTTAACACAGAAAATAAAAATTAAGCTGACCCACTTGACATAAAATGTTAATTCTGGCATTGCCCATCACATATACACACACCATGAAGGTGATCAAATCTGGCAACAGCAAGTCAGAGAGGAATATTTAAACAGTATCTGTGTATTATGGAAATTTAATTTGTAGTTGTGTGTGAGTTGAAGCCTGACTGTCTGCTTGACCACTGGTATTACATGTGGTCAGCTGACACTGGTTGTCCAGCTTATCTCTTTGAACTCTGGTCAAACCCTGCTGACCAGGCTTGCCATGGTTCCAAGGTGCTGTGCACAAGTGACCAGTTATTAATTGACCTGTCCCAGGTCCCAGGACTGCTTTCATAATGGCTGGGTCATCAAAGTCTGTGTGCCATATGATTCTGTGATATTGTCAGTGAATGATAAAATTAGACAACTGGCTCTTACATTATTTGTAGATAAATTTTGAATTAGTTCAGTGAAGAGCTTGATCATACATGTAAATCATTTTTATAATAAACTGCAGATTACACTAGTCCAACTGACTGACATAATAAGTACTAGAATTCATGTTCATATTGATGTGTGTTCTCCCCAATGTCCTAGATAGTCTGTTGTGTCTTAGCCAGTCTGTGTGATACACATTTTCTTGTGATATACTTCCTTCTCTGTGGAGGTAGTAGTGGTGGTGATGGGGGTGTTGTTTTAGGTGGCGATGTTCTCTTGATTTGTTACTGTTTTTGATAGTAGATTTTTGTTTTCTTTTACAATCTGGGTTTGTCTTATTCCACTGACTAAATGACAAAACTGTAATAGTGACCAGTAACTGTACATTATTATTATTATTGATATTATATGTTGAGGTGTTATTAAGCAAAAGTTTCACTGCTTGTAAAGCAGTGGGCCAGCTGGATGATGGTCTCACTGGCACTTTAATGGGAGAAGTGCTTTCTTGTTGACCCATTGGACTGCTATTGTCTCCATAGGAGGTGTGTGTAGAGCGTGCCTGGTATGGTAAATACAGCCTTCCGTGTGCAGCTTTTATTTGGGTATAAACCTACATCGGTCGTGTTTCTCTTTGATTCACTTGCTTAATACCTTTATTAATAACCACGTGCGTGAGCTCAGAAGCCATTTATATCTTTGTCCATATAGCAGGAATTTTTGTGGTTTTACACACTGAGTTTAAGATTTACCTGTTGGTTTTAATGCAAGTTTTCATCAAGTATATTTCCAGATCATATAGGTTTTGATTAAAACTCAAAACATGTTATAAATTATTGTGAATGTTGTACTCATGGAGCATTTGTTTCAGGATTTATTAATCTGTTCAAACATGTTAAAAGCACAGTATCCAAGTCTTTCAGGCTTCCTATCTGTAATGAAATTTTGTATCTACAAAACATAAACGAGAGAGAGAGAGAGAGAGGGGGGGGGGGGGATTTTAATACATTTTATTTATGATTATATGGCATGATATGAAGACTAGGATGTAGCCTTCAGATCAGAAAAATATGATGTGAAATACAGGTATGAACCAAAGAAGTTGGGTCATTGGCAATAAAAGAGCAAGAATATACCTATAGTAATAGTAGTAGTAGTATTAATAGTAAAATATTTATTTTATAATTTTAAGTTACAGGAGTGGTTTTACTTTACACACACAGGTGTGCACGCACACACTAATACACACAAATACACTCTTACATACAAAAAGAGACAGATACCCCATACACATATGCAGTCACACATGCACTAGGTGAACCAAATGAATATTCTAGTTACCTAATCTGTCTGTGTATGACAGGTTTTAAAAGCAGACAGTAACCTGTCTTTAATGAGATGTCTAATGCTTGGCATTGCTGCTCTGTTTTGGCACACTTTTCCTGACAATGTGGTTTCACTTGGCAGAGTGCTGGTGTGCTAGCCACATTTAAAACAAGAATTATGCTACCAGATTGGGTTACTTTTCCAGATGCTCTGTATTTTGGGCAAAAATAGGTCATTTATGTGCAAGTTTACAAAAACGCAAGAGAAAAAAAAGGTCTTTAGAACAAAAGGAGTTAGTCATAAGGAGTTTTGTATTCTGACCTTGTGGCTACTGTGCTGCATTGAGTAGGAAAGTTTGTAATAACTAAATAAATAAGGGTTCAGTGTGGTCCAGTGGTATAAATTCCACACAGCAGATCAGTTGGTCTGAGATCAATCCTTGGCAGTGAACAAAGGATTTATTATTATTATTATTATTATTATTATTATTATTATTATTATTATTATGGTTGTTGTTGTTATTTAAAGTTACACAATACCAAGTTTGATAACATAATGTGTTATCAGATAAATAATATCTGATCTTGTTTTTTTGGGGGTGGGGATATTTATTGTACTGCTGCACGTACTGTTGATACTACATGCTATGTATATAGGCCCATCATACTTTGTAATAGTGTTACATATGACCCTGTAACAAGTAGCTGTCTGCCAAATTGTATTTGGTATAAACGTATCTCTTTGATGTAAGTACACAGTTGACACTTAGTGTCCGAGTTTGGTTTCTGTCAGTGAGCTATTGTTTCTTTCACATAAAACAGTTAACTATAGGCAGAAATGTGTTGTATATGCCATTAAATAAATTACTATTAAAATTAACAATATTACTACTGCTGCTGCTGTTGCTGCTATTATTTACAACTTGGTGGCAAGGTTTAATATATGGATGTTCTACACAGCTTATGTAATTTGTCTAAAAAAAAAATATAACAATTACATTAAAAATATAACTGATGTCTTAAAGGTTTTGTTATTTTTACAAAATGTCCAATAAATTCATTTACATAAAAAGAATGATATCTGCAAGACTTGAAGCACAGATTCGATCCACTACACATTAACTGTCAGATCTATGCAGGACTGGCGTATCAAATGACTGCAGCTGCAGATGTAGATAATGGAATTTGGAAGTGTCGTTTATCCCAAGTGGAAACCACACAGGGTTCATTTCACAATGCCCCAGACACCATTTTAAACTGCTCTCCAAAGTGGCTTTGTCAAAAATCTTATTGAAACCTCTCTGCATCATATGGTCACCTCCAATAAGGGCCAGCTACACAATACAGTTGGGGCCAGTGCCCTAGGGCATTCGGTGGTCATTGAGTGTGAGGGTCTTTGTGTACAGACAAGTAAACAGTGTTAGGTAACACAGCCAGGACTGGTCAGGGGCAGCAGGTTTTCCTGAAGCAGAACACAGCGAAACGGTGGCTGGAATACAGTGGTCATTCCCACACTAATCTGACTGACTGACTGACCGACTGCACTGACCAGTGAACTGACCAACAAATTGACCAGCACTGACCAAAGGAATGACCTGTGGATTGTGGAGTGAGTGTAGAACTGGTAGCAGTGGCTAGTGGAAGTTGAGTGGATGTATCTGGACTAAAGGGATTATGTCAGTGATGTGTTGAGGTGTGCTGGTTGGGTTGTACTACAACATGTAGCTGGTGCGTTCTCGCTGTTTACACTGTTCACGGGCGGCCAGGTAATCTTTGATATATATCACGTTGTGTATGTGTGTGTGTGTGTATGCTCACTTGGGTTGGCCAAGTTGAAGTATCTAGTTACATGAACCAGAACTACCAGATATGTTTAATAAGAGAAAAGATAACACTGAATGGCTGTGGTGTTTACTACAATATTTTGTACAATAATTTGGTTCAGTTAATATTACCTGATGCTCAATTACACCATAAGATATATTTTTGAACACCATGCATTGACTGGACAATTTGTAGCAAGAGGTGTAAAATTATTTTTTAATTGTACTTGCCCTGAACTATACAATTCTTGTCCATATGTAAATTTTAAAATTTTATATAAAGACACGGTCAAGTTATATTGCCCATATATGTTATCGAACTGAAATTGTACTGTACACAGGAGTCGAGCAGTGGTAGCATGTTTCATTATTGGCACTACTTCATAAAAACATCAACAACAAATGTTAAAGTGATCATTCTCAAACTGTCTTATCTTCATAGCATAAGGGATGAGATCAGAATAGTGCTTCAACCACATAAGGTACCTGTGCGTGGTATATGATTAAGAAAACTGGATGTAGCTTAGTGGTAGTGTCTGATCATCACTTATTGTGTGGTGGGTTATTGGATTGATAAGCTTTTTTTTTTTTTTTTTTTTTTAATTCCTTCCAGTATTCCACAGCTGTATAATGATGGCTGTGATATATGTTATCCTATTTATGGGATAGTGTATATAAAAAATACCTTGCTGCTGGAAAGAGTGTGGTAGCAGCAGGTTTCCTTTCTAGCTATCAGAATAACCCGACCCCATACATAAGCATAAATAAAATGTGTTGAATGTGTTAAATAATGATTTAGTTCTCTCTCTCTCTCCCTTTCCTCTTAAGTCTCTCACCGTACATGATTAATATTGAAAATAACATTCAGTATCTCACAGATGAGGATTGATACCAGGTAAATGTTTGCTCCACCAGACTATACTTTATATTTTGTGGTCTTCAAAATACTAGAAGGCTGGCACATGCACAGACTGCGACATAGACTAAACACACTACTTGCATGTAAAGTGTTACGGTCATGCATAACAAGTTAAACCTCAGTTTGTTTACAGTTAAGTATACAGCCTTAGGCTCACACCTTCACTGGTTAAGTTATATCATTTGTATGTCTAGGTAAGTGAATGTTGTTTGTTAATGGTTAGTGAGAGAAATTAGTGTAACAGTGGTGGTAGGAGTTATTGAAGTAGTAATAGGTCTTACATCTAACACACTGAGCTATGAAAATCAGCCATACACAAACTCTTGATTCAAAGAACCGATTTATGGAGACATGATGTAGTTGTCATGCATAATCTTCTGGGTTGTATGTTAATTAGTTGCTGGTGCTAGTGACAGAAAGTGCACTGGCCTGGTATTCAACTTCTCACTGATTAAAACTAGTTGTTGGTAAGAACCAATAGTGAGAGGCGAGCCTATCACATACCAGTTACAAGTTAAGTATTACACCACAAAAGCCAATGTGGCAATGACCGAGAGTTGGAAATTACGAAGACGACATAAGGTGCAGTGGTCATGCGTAACCAGCCATGCTCCAGTGAAAGGGTTTGTCACTGATAGCCATTAGAGTGTGTGTTTGAATGTTTGTGGCCCGTGATTAACACTTGACCTCTCTTATCAGCCCGGTTATCTGCTCTTTGTTTAGACTGGTTTCTCAATCCAGTTGCTACTTGGCTATTGATACATTACAGACAGTGATTGGTAGGGTCCAGTCCAGCTGATAACCACACCAACTCAAATGGGTTTGTACTCCGTTGAACCCTGGGCATGTTACTAGTTCAGCTTACCAGTGTTAGGAGTAATTTTAGTTTTAAATTATTTGCTTGAAATATTTGTTTTCAAAGCATGTTAATTAATTTTTAATTATGTAACTTACACAGCTAACATGTATTGTGTGTGTGTTGTTTTCTTTTTTATTATTAATATATTTTGTTAATTAACATGAATAATAAACCAGTTCAATATCCTTATTTAAATTATAAATAATGTATTTATATACAACAGGATATATTTACATGAAATTGAGAAAAAGGCTAACAAGATATCATTGAACATAAATAACAGTATTAATTGAAACTAGTCAGAATGTATAATGATGTTCACTGCTGTAACTAATTAGAATGTTAAAAATGAAACATTGTGGGAGTAAGAAGCTGATATCGATGTAACACGAGGATGTTATTTAGATGTTCTCCATTGTGATGTAGTATTACTGCAACTGGTGTTTTTGTGATTATTACTGTAGGAGTGTTGGCTTGTTGTTCAGATGTTTTGATACCAGACAGACAGTTGTAGCCACAAGCCCACCAGTTATCATTCCTGCCTGCTTGTGTGTAGTTTGATGTTTGGAAATGTAAACTGGCTTTACATCACATACATTGTAATATATCAATAGGTACTGGTTTCTTATTGTACACTGCAGGTTTACCAGTATATATAATTAAATATTAATTAAATTTATTTTGTTAAAACATATATTGAAAACAGTCTGCTGGTATTTAATAATAATTTAACGAACATACTTCTTTCCAATGACCCCCCATATATATATTTTAAACAACTATATATGAAATAAATCAGTATTAATAATCCAATCGATAAAAAGGCAACAGAATATCAGAGGTGAAGTGGGGCACCAAGGAAATAAAGAAATTGTCCCTTTTTAGCTCTTAAGCGCTTTCTGTTTTATTATTTTAGATGTTGATAGTTACTGTGCACTTTGTTTGTATAGCCCCTTATTATTATAATGTACATAATTATACATCTTAAACTTGATACATTATTGTGCTATATCAAGAATCGTTCCTTCAGTCCGTCTGAAGAAAAATGTATAGATGTAAAATGTGGGTAAAATGACAATTTTTGTCAGCTAACTGTTGACATCTTCAGGAGAAAACTTAACCATGCTTACATTTTGTATGAACAACATAGATTCAGGGCTCACCTTGCCCGTGGCCAAATTAGCCAGGTGCTAATTATTAAATAAAATATCTACAGAATTTTGGCATTTAGTTAATAAAATACGACTTTTAAAAGCCGTTTTAAAGATATTTCATGAAAATGCTCAAAATGCTTGTAAAATGGCTAATGAAACTTTCTACTCAGGATGAACACTGAGACTGAAGTAAAACTTTGTCTTTTGTTTATTTTTGCTATTTCTTGTTGTGTGTGTTGTTGGTGTCTGACAAATGGCAGCACACACACACATACACTGACTGGGGTCAGACAGGTGGTCAGCTGTGTGTTGTTCTGGACAGTCGCAGATGCTACAGGTGTGCTCTCTACCTGGACAACAAAGACGTCACATTCCTTGATTGTCATTAGTGCTTAGTCAGTGATCCGTGACCAGCGAACGCTGCTGTTATTTAACAATTTCAGATCGGACACGGTTCAGTGACAAATCTATTCACTTCTGTGGTCGTTTCCAGAAGTAGGCTTTGTATAGGTGGATGGAAGTGTAACAAAACCCCTTAAAATACCAAATTTGTACCTGATTTTATTATGTTAAAAATGAGGTGTGTGTTTTAATGTTGGAGGAAAATGTTATGGACTGAATAACTGTTTTTGTATTATACTATTAATTATTAACCTTATTCATTTAAATGCTTAGTAGATTTTGCCTTAAAGCAGTCATTTTATTAAGCTGAGGAAAGGAAAATGTGAGTAATTAAAAAAAATCTCCTTATATTTTAAATACATTCATTTTATTTGTCATTTTTATAACAATATTTCAAAATAAGTTTTTCTTTGTATATACCTGTATCTTAGCTATATATTTTGTTCTTACAATAATTCGGTCATGTAGAATTTGTTCCATCTCTAATGAATATGACAGTGCAGCACGTGGTACACAAGAATATAATAAGCTGACATTTCCTAATGGTTTCAAGTGGGCTATTTTCATTAATAGTTAATCAGCCATGATGTTGCCTGTACGCCGGATCAGACAGGCATGCATACCTATAAATAAAACACAACCTTTGGCATTTCTTCTTGTTCTCCACTCCTATTGGCCTATTAACGACTTCTTCCTGCTCACATTTTCTAAAGATGAAGCTTGCTTAGTATAATAGACATGTGATCGTAAATGAAAAATGTCATGTGATCCAAGGATCTTTATATGCCCCATGCTGAGTATTTTAATATGCTTACAAGGAATATACATTTGATACTTAGTTATTTTTAATGTTATTTAGGTTGTACTTTTTAATTTTTTAAAAATATTAAAGCAAAAATATTTAAAAATATTATATAAACTTTAAATTTTTATATTTCAGATTAAATTTGTACAGCCATGTTTTAGTTTGATGATTTAAATAATAGTAATTAATCAGTTTGATATGATTTTAAATCCCCACTAATCAAATTGATCGCACATGGTAGACCCATTGAGCTATTTCTTGTTCAGTCAGTACTCCACAACTGATGTTTCAAAGGCCATAGTATCTGGTATCTTGTCTGTTGGGTAATGCGCATAAGAGATCCCTTGCTGCCAATTAGAAAAAGAAGCCACTATGGCGGTAGTGGCTTTTGTTTTTCATTACCAAAATGGTCCTTAACCAAATGACTGACATCATATTATAACCATAAATAAAATGTGTTAAGTGCATTGTTAAATAAAACATTTCTTTCTAACCTTCTTTCCTATATAATATTAGTGAACGTAAGGCCATTGATCTGTTGACCTATTACACCTGATAGAGGTCATCCATCAGTGAGCTAGGCCCAGTCCACTGACAGTTGGCCTGATCCAGTGTGCCGTGAAGAGCCCTGGGCACTTAGTCCAACTGGAGCTCCTTGACACGGTGTCAGTGCTAATTGTTTCATCACAACCGTAAGCAACAACAATGAATTAGACATGTTTTTATCCTTCGGGGCTTAGACCATTATCTACACTAAGGAAAACCGTTTAGTCTTCTTAGCTAAAACGCAGATCTGACATCCGGGTCATGATAAAAATTAGGTAGTCTCGGTGTAAACTTGATGAGTGAGGGCAGATATAAAAGTACAAGTCCTAATCTATTATAAGCAATGCACATTTTTTGACAGGTAAATCAAGAAAGAAAAATTAGGTTGCCTAAATGTATGTGTACAGCTGAGTCAAAGTAAGACAAAAATAGATGTACTTTTAATAATAATAACCATGACTTGAATGTGTAGCATAATTACATAAAAACAGATGTTGAGTACAAATGTGTCTTGTTTGTTTTTGAACATAGCATTCAGGTCTTATCGTTATATTCAGTTTCACTGATATTATTGCTATCTCTGTATTCTTAGATTATGTTTTACATTTTAGGGTGGAAGGTGTTGCTGTTCCTTATTAATGTTTAATTTTTATTTGCAGAAGCTTAACTGAAAACCATGTGACTTGAATACCATTTAAATATCTAAAATTTACTTGTTTTAAATATTACTTTTATTTTATATATTATTTACCTAATTTTCTTTTATTTTTAAAGCTAATTTTAAAATTAATACATTTATCATTGTTTACTTTATTACTGTGTTTACTTTATAATTTAATTGACCTTATTATTTGGAAGATCAACATGGCTCAGAAGTAGTGCATCCGCTCATGGTATGGTCGGTTATTGGATCATTCCTACTTGGTAGACCTTTGAGCTATTACATGTTTAGCCAGTGCTCCGTGACTACTAGTGTATCAAAAAAACTAATGTGTGTTATCCTATTTATGGGATGATACATACAGAATATCCCTTGGTGTTAATCGGAAAGAGTATCCTATGTGGCAGCAGTGGTTTTCTTTTCTCATCATAAAAGTACTTAGCCATATTCCTGATACCATGCAACTGTAAATTATATTATGTGCATCATTAAAACTTTTTTTACTGTCTTTCCTGTTCTCTTTTTCATCCCTCTCTCTGTTTATTTTGTTATATTCTAAAATATACAGAAAGCACCCACAGACTAGCAAGTTTTCAGAAATACTTAATTGAATCCTTCACACATTCTGTAACAGCCTCGTTTACATTACCAAAAATTGATTACACTTACAGCAGTTGTCGGTTTGTTACCCTACTGCCAGTGTTTACACCGTGATATAGGCCGCACACACATCTTTGACGTGAATTAGAGAAGAAATATTTGTGATCGATATCAGCTGAAAACAATCTGATGATTTCTGGACGGATATAGTGTGACAATCAATGAAGGAAGTAATCCTCCAGTGTGGTTAGATGGACTGAGTGGGCAGCAGAGTGAGAGTAGAGGGGGAGGGATGCAGTAGGGAAGACTAGGGGGTGGGTAGAAGGGATGTATTTAATCACAAATAAAATGAATAATGATTCCTGCTGTAGACTCCACCTTTGGTTTTGGTTATAAAGTGTTTTTGTACCAATCAGTGTTGTATGTGTATATCAAAGCCAGTGGAATGTGCTGTCCTGTCTGTGAGAAAGTGCAAATAACAAAAGTATTGCTGCTGATGGTAACATGTAATGAGTTAAACATGAAATTGACATCCAGTATATTATAGTTTGTAAATGAATATGCTCTAGTAGAGTTGGTAAACAACATATGTTTAAAATGTCTTGAATTATTATTATTATTATTATCATCATAATCATTACCATCATCATCATCATCATCATCATCATCATCATCATCATCACATGTAGCTAAATATCATCATGCCATAGACAGGACAATAATTATCATAACAATAGACCAGATTATTGCTAATGTGCAGTGATGAAGAAGTATTTCAGAATTGCATCATGACTTATATGCTGAATTCTGACAACCTCTGCACAAACACCTAAATAACCTTGTCTATGGAGGTGAGATGATATTTATCAACATGACTGATTGTTGAGTCAGATGGTAGTTTGTATATAACTTGATGAATGCTATTCAGCCAATGCATTTCTACAATATGAGCTTTTATCTGGTATGTTAAAATGAATTTTACTATGTCACAGTAGATTGTATCAAAAGAAGTTATAAAAAAAACAACTACATTATGACTAGACACCCATAATGTCATAAATGTTCATGTTTTCACTTATGCATACAGTTTTAAAAAGTTGCATTGTTACTTGACAATTGTAATATGATACATGTTCCCTTTATGTTCATTATGTTTAAAGATGTTTTACAAAATTGCATCATGGCTCTCCACCCCTAATGTGCTGAATTCAGGGACATCCTATAAAATCAGCGGGTGAATCACCTTGTCTGTGGGTGTGAGACCAGGTTCATCTTGCCGGCCTACATTGTTCCTGGGCTCTTTGATGGTGTGTGATCACTCAGCTGTGTTGACTAACTTCTTCTGCATGTCTTTACAGTGCAGCCGCACAGACATTGTTCACATTTCTCCCGTCTTGTTTACCCACCATTAAAAATCTCATTCATAGTTCTCCTCGTGCTTGAGAGATGTCCAGAACATGAAAAAACTACGACTACTTTGGAATTTCATATGCAAATACATGTATGTATTGTAGTTTTGCTGAATGGTGGAAGTGTTTCTGTTCTAATACAAACACCTAGATGTCCAGTGTGATGGTTGTTAAAAAGTGTTACAAGGAATAATTTGGACTCTTAAAAAGTGGTTAACAGTTATTGCAATTATTGTTTTATTTGGTTAGAACATTAGTATATTTGATTAGTTCCATTTTGTGAAACTGATTCGTACCTGTACTAGAATGATTCGCAAACTGCGATGCGAACCTTTACAAATTATTCACCGTTTTATTGTCAGCAATGTGTTACTGCCCTAGCTATGATTTATAATTACATGTAAATGATCAATATTTGTGTCATATATTTCACTTTTAATATAATTGTACCAAGATGTGCTTATTGTTAATTTATAGTGTAAACTGCTTCCAGTTGTTACGTTAGATATGTATAGAAATCAATAGAAATTTCCAGATATAGCCAGTGCATTGTAATTATAAAAACATTATTCATTGTGTCGTTCTGTTTTTAATGTTTGTGGCTATGTGCTTAAAGGAAACTACATTGGAGTGTATTTGAGCATACACAAAACAGTAAATTCAGGTTAGGTATTAGTTTCATTTCTGACTGGTCAGTTTGCTATAGTCATAGGATTTTAGAGTTTGTCCTAAGTTAGTCATGTACTCATAAATCATCATTTAATCATCCAACTATTTACGTATTGGTCATTTGATAATAGTCCATCACTTAACGAATTATTGGTTCATTATTGAGCCATTCCTAATTTTATCATTTAACCATTTGATAATTTAACCATATATGAATTTATTATTTGTCATTTAGTCACACACCATTTCATACCAGCTGCTTACTATTTTATCATTTTGTTTATTTATATACTGTTAATCATTTGCCAATTTATCATTCAACCATTTACCAGTTATCTATTCAGTTATCTATTTTTTTGTTCCGTTCATTATTAGTATATTACATAAATAGATATAATGTTCACTGTGTTCATGTTTTTGTGTGTATGTTTTTTTCCAGATCAGAGTCCCTTGGAGGGTTCCTGTGTTACTTGGAATAACACCAGCACTACCAAAGATCAGGGCTTCTGACCTCAATTAGATCTACATACTTCACAGGTATGTCATTCAGTGTGTTCAGAATAATATTGTTGTCTACATCCAGAACTAGTTCTAAATAAGCAGAATATTGATCCGTGTTATAAGTGGAGCTTCAAAAAATTATAGTTTTCATTTTGTAAATTGTAGTTTTCATTTAGTAAATATGTTGAGTAATAGAATTGTCACAGAAATGCTTATTAATATCTCAATACAATAACTAGTGTCTTCAGTTGGCACCAGGGGTCAGATTTAAAAAACATTCAGGGTAGGCTGTAGCTCAGTGGTAAAGTGAAGTGGAAATTTTGGACAAGAAAATGTTACACACACACACACACACACACACACACACACACACACACACACA
>JAUTBY010345173.1:0-11680 GCA_032361585.1 Peltospira operculata | reverse complement strand
TTATCTGCGATGGTGTATATATGTGTATTAATTAGTGGTACTTGTATTTTAGCTTATACAAGATACCAGTGAAATCAGTTATCTGCGATGGTGTATATATGTGTATTAATTAGTGGTACTTGTATTTTAGCTTATACAAGATACCAGTGAAATCAGTTATCTGCGATGGTGTATATATGTGTATTAATTAGTGGTACTTGTATTTTAGCTTATACAAGATACCAGTGAAATCAGTTATCTGCGATGGTGTATATATGTGTATTAATTAGTGGTACTTGTATTTTAGCTTATACAAGATACCAGTGAAATCAGTTATCTGCGATGGTGTATATATGTGTATTAATTAGTGGTACTTGTATTTGAGCTTATACAAGATACCAGTGAAATCAATTATCTGCAATGGTGTATATATGTGTATTAATTAGTGGTACGTGGACAATTACTTCTTAAAAAAACAAACAAGCTTCACTTTTTTTCAGTAATCTCTGTTCTACAACTAGACATGTTTAAATATATAAGGTTTGGCAAATAATTCCTTATAAAGTGTTTTATTGATGACTATTTACCATATATTTAGGGCTGTAACCTGACCAAATTTTTTAGAAAGGTTCTGTTTTTAAAAAAGTTACCTAAATTTAAAATAAGCCTGAAAGTGTATACATTTTGAGAGAGAAAATACTATAGAAAATAAACCCTGGGATTTCTACGCCATTTTTAGAGTAATAACAGTACTGGTAATTATAAAGCAGAAAAGAAAACAGAATTTCAGGGAGATAGGGGAGGGAACTACTGTCCTTCTAAAGGGTATGATCCTGATATTAAAACTTATGTACCGGGTATGTGTAATTTAGTTTTGGTTCATGTGCACGTTTTGATATTGTCGTGTTGTCACTCTGTGATATGGTGATGAATACTTCATTTGAAACATGAGAAGTCATAGAATTTACTGTCCTATTTTTTTTCTGAACACATTTGGGTATTAATTTGATAGTAGAGAATAACATATAAAAGACATCTTTAATGGTAGTTGCTAGGCATAGCTTATGTGATAACTGCAGTGGATTGTTTTCCTTACTATAAACCTCAAACGAACATGGGCATGAAATAATCACAAAGATGTCACCCCAGCTAATGCTCCACAACTGGTATCCTGTTTGGTGGAATTGTGCCTAATTAAGATCCCTAATTGATGATTGAAAAGAATAGCTCATGAATTGGCAGAAGAGGGTATCCACTTATCTGAATAATTCTGAATCATATGTCCATTTTCATATACAATATATAGATATAATGTGTTGAAAGTGTTGTTAAATAAAACATTTCCTTTCATTCTAAGAACACCATAAAAGCATAGGAAGTTTGTTCTTTGCAGGGTGAGATCCAAAGTTGCCAGTTTAATTGTCACTCGAGCAAATTATATTTTCACACATTAAAGTACAATATAACTTACAAATATAACTTTAGAAACTTACAAATTAATTAGTAACCAATAAAAATTAAATGAGTAACTACAGAAATAAATTTATAATTTGGAAAATATTTAGTTTTCATAAATGTTTATATGTTTGTCTGTATAGGTGTGCATGTTTGTGGGTTTTTTCTGTTTGTTAATGTTGTTGTTGGTTGTTTTTGGTGTTTTTTTTTTTGTGTGTTTTTTTTTTTTTTTTTTTTGTGTGTGTGTTCTGTTTTTTTTACCCCACTCTCTCTCTCTCTCTCTCTCTCTCTCTCTCTCTCTCTCTCTCTCTCTCTCTCTCTCAATCTCCTTCTCTGTGTGTCCTCCTCTCTCTGGCTGGCTGGTTGTCTGTCTCTCTCTCTCTGTGTGTGTGTGTGCGTGTGTGTGTGCGAGCGTGCATGTGTGTATATGTATGTATGTGTGATATTTTTATGCAAGGACCTTATTGTAAATAAATGATAAGCAATCCTAGACAAATTTACAATAATCTAAACTATCAAAACAGCCACTTGGCCTAACAGAATGGCTTCAAGTTAACCTAATAAAGTAGCGAGACCATCTTTGTGTTCATTTGTGTGTGGTATCTAAAGACTGGAGGCTGAATATATTTGTTGTAACAAACCGGTTATGACTTTTTTCAAATGCTGCACGGCTGCTCTTTGTGTCACTGGGCGTGTGCATGTAACGATATTATGTGAAATGAAAACACACGCGCGCATGCCCATGGTAGGTGTGTGATGCAGCAGTATTATGTGAAATGAAAACACATAAATATACACACCTACGGTAGGCAAACAAGTCTAGTCAGAATATAAATACTAATTGACAGTAATATGGTGCAATATACATCTTCCGTCTGGTGTAAATTTGAGCTTTAATAACATATACATTTTTATTTTTTTTAAATATTATTATTTTTTTTTTTTTTAAATTGTTGTTATGGATGAATGCAATTCACTGTAGTATAAAAAAGAATATGACATCCCAGTATGAAATAATTATATTAAAAAATAATAATAATAATAATAATAATAAATTTTAAAAAATAAAAAATATATATATATCTCGTAGCTCAGTGGTAAAAACATTTGCTAATAATGCGGTGTGTCATCGGATTGATCCCACATGGTGAACCCTTTGGGCTATGTCTCATTCCAGCCAGTGCTCCACAGCTGGTGTATCAAAGGCCATGGTATGTGCTACCATGTCTGTGGGATACTACATATAAAAGACCCCTTGCTGCTAATCAGAAATAGTAATTTACATAGCAGCTGCAGGTTTCCTTTCTCACTATCCTTAACTATATGCTTGAGGTCATATAATCATAAATAAAATGTTGAGTACATCATTAAATAAAAACTTATCTCTTCTCTCATTGTGCTGGACTTAGTCATGGTTAAGGACCATTCTGATAATGAAAAGGGAAACCACTATGTGAGCTGTTGTTTCTAATTAGCAGCAAGGGGTCTTTTATATGAACCATACAGGATAGCACATACCACAGTACATACTGAAAAGAGATAGAGCTGAATGGGTCCACCAAGTGGGATTTATTCCATTTTAAAACGGTTAAGTGCCAAAAAGTCTTCATTCATTATTCAGCTTATATCCAATTAAGGTTCAAGTATTCTGTCCTGGTCACATACCTCAGCTGTCTGCACTATCTGCCCATGACAGTAGTTAATTTTTAGTAGATGTTACTGAAACATTTGGTGAGAGAGAAGAAGGTGTAGTGATCTTACACTTATTCATTCAGAACTTAAGAGCTCACTGTAGATTCGAGCTGGCACCCAGATTTGAACCCAGTACTTACCAGTCCCATGAAACCAGTGGTTTGCACCATTTGTCATTGTACCATAGGTGTCGAAACGTTTTGAATATTGGGGGAAGCAACCTGCAAGTTACAAAGTTAGGATGGTCTTTTCCAGAAAAGTTTGAAATTTAGATTACCTGAAAGGCTATTTCTAGGCATGTAATTAATGAAATTTGTAATTTTAAAACTGATGACTAAAAAAGAAAAAGGTTATAGGCCTAGAAATATTGGGGGCCAAGTCCCTCCAATAAAATTATTATGCGGGTCGCCCACCCCCCCCCCCCCCCCAGTTCACTGCCTATGACCAGTACCAATGGACTCTATTTTCACCTTTTGAATATAATGTATAGGATTCTTTTATATGCTGTTCTCAAAACCTTTTCTTATTGAAATAGCTCTTGGCACCAATTAGCCATGAGTAAGAGCTGGCATTTAGTGACAGCAAAACGTGGTGAACTGTATTATGCTGTCGGTGAACTAGTACCTGCTTGGCCACTGTGACAATTACCTGGTCCATCAGACACCCCAGTGTGTGGTTCATCCTTGAAGTCACACATTTTATGCGGTGGTGTCCTATGTCTCTGATCGCGTGCAAGAGATCTAATAAAATAAACAGTTTATGTATAGTACAGTGTGTACCATTAATGTAGTGAGTGTTATTACTATACAGTGTCAGATATCTCTAACACAACCAAACTGGTTTAGGTTAAATAGACTGTATATTCTGCTTATAAGTTAACCATAATATTATTATTAGTTGACATTTTTATTTATTACTTTATTACTTTATTCTTTATCAATTGATTGATTGATTATTATTAGTATTATATATAAAGTAGTAGTAGAGTAATAGTAGTAGTAATAGTGGTGGTGGTATTATTATTATTATTATTATTATTATTATTATTATTATTATTATTATTATTATTATTATTTTATGTTATTATCTAATTAATATTAGTATTATTTTTAAAAATTGTATTTGATTATTTATTAATTACTTTATATTATTATTATTATTATTATTATTATCTAATTAATCATTTTATTAGTATTATATTATTTTAAAAATTATTTTAATATATTTGATTATTTATTAATTACTTTATATTATTTATTTGTTTAGTATTAGTAGTTGTTGTTGTAGTAGTAGTGGTGGTGATGATGGTAGTAGTAGTTATATATTGTTATTATTATTTGACTTTAGCATTAAACATACTCGTATAATACCACGTTCCTTGTGAAAATATTTTTTGATTGCAGTGTTGGAGAAACAAATAAAATTATTTTCTTTCTCCATTATTTGGGCAGTACAAATAGCTATTGAATTTTTGTGAAAGGTCTCTATGTGTACCGAACAATTTAGGGCAATTTAGTGTATTGACATTTGAAATCTTTACAAATTTGCACTGGTCACAGCAAAACGATTTTGTGGGCTTCCATCGCACATTTTGTGTGCCAGTCATAAGGTTTTTGTGGTGGGCAGTTCTGCAGAACTTTCAAGTGGAGGGCAATATATTTATATCAAGATAATAATAAAAAGCAAAACAATCTAAGCACATTTGAAGGGGTTCATTTATGTGATGTGGTAATTACAGCTGTTAGTCACAACAGTGACAGAGAATGTCCAACTGTTTGCTGTTTGCTTGACACCATATAGCTGTAAAAGCATATGTCTCTCTTGCTAACCTTATCTCTCTCTTTCTCTGTCTCACTCTCTCATTCCCTCTCTCATTCTCTATCTCCCTATCTCAATCTCTCTCTCTCCCTCTATTTCTGTCCCTCTCTCTCTCATTCTCACTGTCTCACTTTATCTCTCAATATTTTTCTCTCATTCTCTCTCTCGCTCTCTCTCATTCTCTCTCTCTCCCTCTATTTCTGTCCCTCTCTCTCTCTTATATTACTACTACTATTACCAGTATTACTACTATTACTACCACTACTACTGCTACTGCTAATAATAATATGTTCATGCATGTACAAGCACACACACATGATACATATACATAACAACAATCATTATTTATAACACTTCTGTTAATCAACATTTGAAATATTTGTCTTAGATCAGCTGCTGATTAGACAGGTGCTCTAACCCCTGTCCTTCTGAACCATCTTTTCTTATACCCAGGGAAGCAGGGCATAGCTCTGAGGTAAGCAAGTCTGCTCTTAGTGTGGTGGGTCATTGGATCGATCCCACATGGTGGACTCTTTGGGCTATGTCTTGTTCACAAGTGGTGTATCAAAGGCTGTGAATGTGCTATCATGTCTATGGGATGATGCATATAAAAGACCCCTTGCTGCTAATTGGACAGAGTAGCCTATGTGACTGCAGCGGGTTTCCATTATTACTATCATAATGATCCTTAACCATACTCCTGATGTCATATAACTGTAGATAAAAAATGTGTTGAGTGTGTTGTTAGATAAAACATTTCTCTCTTTCTCTCTTATATCCAGTGTCATAGGTAGATAACCATGTTTTACATGCACATTCAGAACAAGCTGTTATAGCGCACATCTTTCCTGGCCACACACCTCAGAGCTTGAGTTGTCTGCCCAGGACAGGAGGTTAGTAGTTAGTAATAACCCGTGTTAGAGGTTAGTGAGTTGGAGGAGGGTGTAGTGGCCTTACATGTACCCACTAAGTCATTAGAAACTCACTTTGGGTGGCACCCAGTACTGGGATACGAACCCAGCACCTACCAGCCTTATCTTTGAGACCGACGGCTTAGACCACCAAGCCATCATCATGTATGCATTAATATAAATATGTTGAGTACAGCATTTCTTTCTTTGGAGTGTCTCAGTTACCATATTCCACTTTCAGGAATTCGTAAAGTCATTTGTCTTTTGTGATTGATGTATCTAGGGTTCTGGTATTTGAGATTCCCATTTCTTATTGTGTAAAGGGTATACTAATGTTAATGTGTAGGTTTTATTACTTGTATCTACACTGACTGAATAAGGCAATATTTACTTTACAGTGTTATTAAAAACATACTCTGTAAAGCTGGATGTGTTGGGGAGAGTGTGTGTGGGTGAGTGTATGTGTGTGTGTGTGTGAGTGTGTGTGTGTGTGTGTGTGTGTGAGTGTTTGTTTGTGTGTGTGTGTGTGTGTGTGTGTGTGTGTGAGAGAGAGAAAGACATAGCAAGAGAGAGAAAGAGTGGTTGGGGTGGGAGCAGGGGAGAGAGAGAAGGAGAAGAAGAGAGACAGAAAGAGAAAGAGATAATGTGAATTAGTGTGTTAACGTCATCATATACCACACCTCACATACTCTCACATCTATCCACCCCCATACAAATTGAGACACACACACACACACACACACACACACACACACACGCACACACACACACACACACTTTGTCTAATGAACATATTTCTGGGTATGGCATTATTTGTAGGAGGTAACAAAACAAAATTACTAGTAGAAAAGATACTTGTTACCGTACATTATTTAAATTTAGTGTATTTTGTTTCAGTCTAAAAAAATATTTGTGATACAAAAGCCGATCTTTAAATATTGCCTACAGCTAGTATTTGCATTTCAGAACTCTGACACAAGGAAGTACATGGATCCTTTCTAAAAACAGCACATAGCGTGACAAATTTTAATTGTGATAATAAAACCTTTAAGAAGGAAAAAGGAGAGAGAGATAGAAGGAGAGAGAGAGAAAGAAAGAAATTTAACAACACACTCAACACATTTTTCTATAATTATATGGCGTCAGGAGTATGGGTAAGGATGATTGTGATAGTGAGAACGGAAACCTGCTGCAGCTGTATAGGCTACTGTTTCCAATAAGCAGCAAGGGGTCTTTTATATGCACCATCCCATAGACAGGATAGCACCAGTCGTGGAGCACTGGCTGGAACGAGACATATTCCACAGGTCCATTCATCCGACGACCCATCACACCATGAGCAAACATGCTTACCACTGAAATACAAGGAAGAAAGAAATCTTTGATTTAATGATGCACTTAAAATAATTTAGTTGAGAGAGGAAACTCATTGTTGCCACACAATCTACCATTTTAGATAACAAGGGATATCCTAATTCCAAAATAGGGCAAATATTAGTGTTAAAGCTCTCAATTGATGTATCATTAATCCAGAATTGAGCATCATCAGTGGGCCAATTGAGATAATTTATTATTCAGCCTGTGCTGTGCAACTGGTGTAACAAAGCTTATGGTATACAAGGTTCCTTTCTGGTTTATGATTGATATAATGGCCTGTCAAGTTCACAATTACAATATGTTAAATTATCTGTCTCTCTTTCTGTCTCTTTGTTGTTCTGTCTCTTTCTCTCTTCCTCTGTAGTGTCTTTCCTAAATTATGCCTAAACCTTAGGTTAAAGTTTATCCACCCAGCAGTTCTTTTATCCATCCATCCATGCACTGTCTATACCGTATAGCTTCATCTGTCTCTGGATTTGAGCAAGGATTATATTTTTAGTTCCAACTGAGTTTGCTACATTCATTTATTTTAATACACATCCTTATTAAGACTGCCCCACCCCTTTCCTCCCTGTCTGTTATTATAAAACATAATGAGTGACCACCACCCTTTGTCTCTCCTATCCACCCCCTTTGCCTCCTTCACCCTTTGCCTCCCTCACCCTTTGCCTCCCCCACCCTCCACTCTTTGCCTCCCCCACCCACCACCCTTTGCCTTCCCCACCCACCCCACCTAACAGTTGTCTGAGGGTAAATTTGCTTGTGCAGGTCTCTATCTGGACATGTGCGAGGGCTATGTTTCGTGTTTACCTGTGTGTTTGAGAGCCGGTATTGTTGGATGGCATTGTCGAGTTGACGTGCCACTGAGACGAAACCAGCTGCCACCTCGTGGTCAGTCCACTGCTTACTGTACCACAGCCTGCTGTCTCCCACCTCCATGCTAGTATGACCAGTGGCTAGTGTGTCGAGTAGCTAGAGTGACCAGTGGTTAAAGTGACCAGTGGCTAGTGTGTCTAATGGTTAATGTGTCCAGTTGCTAGTGTATCCAGTGTCTAGTGTATTCAGTAGCTAGAGTGACCAATGGTTAGTGTAACCAGTGGCTAGTGTGCCAGTGGCTAGTGTATCCAGTGGTTAGAGTGACCAGTAGCTAGACTGACCAGTGGCTAGTGTGTCCAGTCACTACAGTGGGTTTATTCTGACCTGGAGGATTACTTCACACCCAGTGCTGTTTGAAGGTTTGTTTTCATACTTTTTTTTAATTAGTCTTTGTTTGGCTGTTAAATAGTCTTTAAAAGTTTTAATTCACTTTGATGTAAAACCCTGTTAGAGGTTATTATTATATTATAATTGTCTGTTGGTCATAATGTTTTTATTAGTCATTGTTCATCTTTAAAATGGTCTTTGTTTGACTGTAAAATGGTCTCTAAAAGCTTAAGATTATTTTGGTGTAAACTCTGTTAGAGGTAAGTATTATATTATCATTGTCTATTGGTCATAATGTTTACTATTAGTGTTCATTTGACTGTAAAATGGTCTTTAAAAGCTTAAGATTATTTTGGTGTAAATTCTTTTAGAGGTAAGTATTATCATTGTCTATTGGTCATAATGTTTACCATTAGTATTTGTTTGGCGGTAAAATAATCTTTAAAAGTTTATCATTGGTTTGTTTACCACTGGAGGTGATTCATTTTATTACCACCTTTGACTGCTGGTTAAAATTGGTCTTTGTTTGATTGTTAGTGTTCTTTAAAAGTTTGAAAAGTTTCTCTCTGTCTCACTCTCTCTTTCTATTTTCTCTCTCTATCTTTCTATCTCTCTCTCTCTCTCTGTCTTTCTTGTTGAGCTATTTATTTTCACTGGCTGCTGATCATACTTATTGTATTAGAGATAATTTATTTATTATCATTGTTTATAATTAAAATACATACTAAATTTATGTTTTGTAATCTACTTTGAGATGATCGAGTGAGCACATTTTATTATCAGTTTCAGAAATAATTTTTCAGAAAATAGTCTTAATGGCCTACTGAAGGGATTGATCTCAGATCAACAGCACGTCAGTTGGGCAATTTCACCACTAGGTTACCAAGGTACCCACTTTGAGATTGTGTTTAAAGTTGGAATTACACAGAATGGCATTTAAGACTTTAGTTATATGTCTATAACTGCTTATATCACAGGCTTTAGCTGTTCATTATAATATCAGTTATTCAGATCTGATTAGGGCAGCCATGCGTGCTATAAACCATCTGATAAACAACCCAAATATTTAACCTCATTGATCAGACAGGGAAATATTAAGTTGTGACACCGCTCAGAGCTGGTATGGTCACCTGATGTACGATAAGGTAAAGATGCAATTTTATTTTTATTGTTTTTATTGGCCGATTTATGAAATCTTATTATCTTAAACACAAATGATATTCATGTTATTCATGTATTAGGAAGTATCTAGAGAAAAGGGTTAGTTTTTGTGAAAAACGTATAAGAGAAAAAACTAAATAAATATTATATATATATTTTTTTTTAACACGGGTACTTATAATGCACATATATAATGTGTGTGTGATTGTGTGTGTGTGTGTTTGTATGGGGGTGTGTGTGTGTGTGTGTGTGTGTGTGTGTGTGTGTGTGTGTGTGTGTGTGTGTGTGTTCATATGTATATTTTAGAGAGAGAGGGAGAGAGCAAAAACAACATTGGCTCACTAATTCGAACTATAGAGGGTACTTACATACCTGGGCTATTTTATGCTCCCCAAAATACTAAGTTTGTTATTATGTGTCACCTTTTAAAATGCTATCTTTTTGAACGTGCATATACTAAGGCATCTATAGAATACATTCATTAAAGTATCTAAATGGAAGGTAGCAAGTGATGAAGTCCTCTCATGATGCAGTGGGTCACTGGATCAATCATATTTAGTGAACCTTTTTTTCATGTAGTGCTCAACAACTGGTTTTACAGATGTTTTGGTGTGTACTATCCTGCTTTTAGAATGATATAAAAAGATTCTTCTATCTCAGTACACTACTGATCTTTAACCATGTGATCAGTGACCTATAAATGTAGCCTGTAAGTAAATGCATTCATTCATTAATGTTGACGTGTCGCCAAATATTTTTGTTTCTGTTCAAATATCTAACCCCTCTAGTTGTTTATCCAGTTATTCTAATCATATTATAAAATCAGAATTTCCCCAACAATTTGATGTATGGCTTTACACCAAATTTCAGTATATTTTTTTCATGCGGTCTGTTGCCAACCTTTACATCTGAATAATTTTAATAAATGAAGCAAAATCTTGTCAATCTGGTAAAAATTATTTTTAGGAAAATAAACATTAAAAAAATAAAATAATGGGTTAAATGACATGTTAATATACCAAAATTTGGTTCATTGAGGATATAACACAGTAACATGTATGAGCATTTTATGAATAACAAAGGTCAACAGGGTTCAAAATTTACTTTTTTTTACCACTATTGCAAAGAAATAGTGAATTTCAAACTCCACTATTGCGTCAAAAAATTTACTATTCCAATAAAGAAGTTTTATATTCCGTGCTTTATTTTCCCTTTCATGGTGGAATATTGGAAGAATCATTTTATTATTCCGTTCCAAAATTTACTATTTGCAGAATAGCGAATAGCGTAAATTTCTACCCCTGGTCAGTTGTCCATAAACAAGTCTGGCTGAGTAATTTTGAGGTGAGCAGAATTGCTGTAAATAGTTTATGGTGATTTATGCTGTACACACTACTTTATAATTCCAGTGGTGTATCAAAGGCCGTGGTATATGCTATCTTGTCTGTGGGATAGTGCATATAAAAGATCCCTTGCTGCTTATTGGAAAGAGTAGCCTATGTGGTGGCAGCAGGTTTCATTCTGTCCATAACCATATTCCTGACACCATATAATAGCAAATAAAAATGTGTTGAGTGTGTCGTTAAATAAAACATTTCGCCTTCTCCTCATTATAATTGCAGTTTTTTTTCAAATAGCAATTTTAAAGATACAACATTCTTGTTTTGATTCAGTGTATTGGTATAAAAATAATTGATTCGATGTGCATTTATTTGGTGCTTATGTCAAATAAATATTCAAGCATACTGTTTTGAGTAGAATGTTCAGAACAGCAAGATGTTGGTGTAGTGTAATTGTCTTATCCGATCACCATTCTCCTGTCTCCCAGTAGTTTCAAGCTCAGTGGTAGAGCATCTCCTCATGGTGTGGTGGGTCACTGGATCAGTTCCCCCTTGAGTTATCTCTCGTTCCAGCCAGTGCTCCGTAACTGGTGTAACAAAGGCCTGTCTGTAAGATGCTATGTATAAAAGATATTTTGCTACTGTAATAGTTTCACCTATTGTAGTAAATAATAGTAATAAATAAATAAATAAATAAATAAATAAATAAATAAATAAATAAATAAATAAATAAATAAATAAATA
>JAUTBY010342952.1:0-16970 GCA_032361585.1 Peltospira operculata | reverse complement strand
CTTTTATATGCACCATTCCATAGACAGGATAGCATATACCACGGCCTTTGATACACCAGTCGTGGAGCACTGGCTGGTACGAGACATAGCCCAAATGTCCACAATGTGGGATCGATCCGACGATCCACCGCACCATGAGCGAACATGCTTACCACTGGAAATTTGTATAAGTTAAAATACTTGCTCATTAATGGAACTGACCAACACTTCATTTGCCCTCACTTTGTCTCATGTGGACCGACAGTTCATAAATGTGAACTAATAATATTTCACTTTGATAATTATAGGTATTTTCATGATGACTTTATAAAATAATAATACTTTAAAAAAAAATAAAGTGCAGTATATTTTTGATTGACAGACACTGCAGCACTTTTCCTGTTCTTAGTATGTTGTGTGTGGTATACTGGCAGTGTTTTACTCAAGTCTGTAAATAAGTTTTTAAATAAAGTAAAACGAGCACAACCAATACTTCTTTGGTCATTGGTATGATGTGTGGTGACTTGTCAGGTTAATAATGGTGAACTGATAGTGTTTCAGTTTGATATAAATATATATCACCACCAGAATCTTCATCATAGTTGTTATCATCATTACCATCATCATCATCATCATCATCACCAGTATTTTCATCATAGTTGTTATCATCATTAGCATCATCACCATGACCACCAAAATCTTCATCATAGTTCTTACCATCATTACCATCATCATCATCATCATCATCATCATCTTCACCAGAAGTTGTTATAATCATTACCATCATCATTATCATCACCAGAATCTTCATCATAGTTGTTATCATCATTACCATCATGATCATCATCATCATCACCAGAATCTTCATCATAGTTGTTATCATCATTACCATTATCACATCATCATCACGAAAATCTTCATCATAGGTGTTATCATCATTACCATCATCATCATCATCATCATCACCAGAATCTTCATCATAGGTGTTATCATCATTACCATCATCATCATCATCATCATCACCAGAATCTTCATCATAGGTGTTATTATCATTATTACCATCATCATTCTCATCACCATGACCACCATGTAGCTGCAGACTAAAGTGTTTGACAAGCCTGAGTGTTGTGACGTGGTGGTGGTGTGTTTTACGTGTGTGTTGTGAAGTCTGCACTGCTAATTGTGATTAATACTGCACTAAGTATTGTTAGTTTTCTTCTCACTGCCTGTAACTAGCTCACATCTCAATCTGCAGCTGTATTGTCAGTTGGCGAACTTGGCAGTGTGTGACAGTGATCTGTATACCAGCTTTCAGCGTAAATCTCAACCTCACGTCAAGCTTTCGCTTACTTGGGGGTTTCTCTTACTGACAGCAGAATGCAGCTCTGTGGTTAAAACACTGACTTGGAGGGAGTGGAGTATAGCTCAGTGGTAAGCATGTTCACTCATGGTGCGGCAGCAGGTTTCTGTTCTCACTATCATAATGGTCCTTAGCCATACTCCTGATGCCATATAACTGTGGATAAATGTGTCGAATGCATCATTAAAAATCAAAAACAAAAACCCCCACTGATTTGGAGTACATACAGTGCCAGCCAGCTCAGTGGACCCATTTTCTATCTGGCTTTAACTCATTTCAACCAGTATCTTACGACTGGTATACCATGATATTTGGTACACTATATTTGCTATCCTGTCTGCATGAAATTGCATATGAACAATCTCCTGCTATTACAGTAATAGCTTTATATAGCAGCATCTTCAAACAAATAGGGCTTAAGATGGAGCTGAGAGGTAGAGCATTTCCTCATTTCAGATTGATCTTACCTGGTGGACCCATTCATTTATTTTCCATTCCAGCCAGTGCTGCACAACTGGTATATAAAAGCTGTGGTATGTGATATCCTGTCTTTGGGGCGGTGCATACAAACGAACCCATGCTGTTAAATTTGGCAGCTGAGAGACTCCTTTCTCACTGTCATGATGATTCTTAACCATATAACCTTAAATAAAACACACTCATTATATTAGATGTTATTTTAAAACTCAGATTCATAATACTTAAAACACTGGGCATGATATATTTCAAAAATGATAAAAAAAATATTGACTAAACTATGGGTAACAGTGTCTGTTTTTATATATATTTTCTCACCTATGGTATACCAATTGTGGGGCATTGGTCAACCAAAGGAAAAATCTTTATTCAGCAAATACAAGATGTGCTTTTGGGGATTTATTTCGATTTGCCATTTGGGCAAATTGAGAAATTGTAATAGGATTATTTTCATGTGCCTTTAGAAGCAAATTTCCATCCTACAACTACTAATTTTGATTTTTATAAAACTATTTCTGTCATATTAGATCTTATTTTGAAAACAAGTAGAATATTTAATATAATCCAGCAATGAACACAATTTAGTTGTGTCTATTATACACCATCTGTGTGATTTAAGACTACTTGGATATACAAGGAAAGAAACAGTGCCACCACTTCATGGTCTACCCTTTCCACCACCCTATATACAATGACTAGTTGTGGAGCACTGGCTGGTATGAGAAATAGTTCATTTAATCCAGGAAGAATGACCAACCTAAAGACACACCTCACTATGGCACTGTATGACTGAGATAAACCTCCCTTTTGATTCTAAAATATATCCTATTCATTTTACAATTGATTTTACAATATTTTACAAATAAACCAGTTATTGCATTACTAATTAATAACAAATCTTTATGACTTGCTTGTGAGTTGTCACGGTTAATGTTTGATGGGAAATATCTAATACAGAGTTTGAAAACATTTTGCCATTTTGAAAATCAGCTGAAGCTACACTGTATTATTTTAACAGCATTTGAAATCAGACGTGTAGAATCCTTTACCTGTATCTCTCTTTCTCTGGAATCAGTGCTGTATTGTTACACAATAAATATCTGTGCCTTCTCTTCTTCTTTGTCTCTCTCATTCATTCTTAGAATTTTTCTCTTTCTTCCTATATGTGTTTAACTTTCCTATTTATTTTAATATTACATTTCCCATACAAAGCTATTTGTCACATTTTCACCACTTGCTTACATGTATGAACTAGGCATTGCGTGACATGTGGGTAATAAGGTGAAGTATTGATCAGACTCCACTGAGGCAGTGTTTTACCAACTTCTCTCCAGGGAACGCATGCTGATATATTCTTTTAGCCGCTATAACACAACGCAATCAAAGCTATTTTCTGGCAGCATCTGTCACTCGCGGCTTGTTCTCATGTTCTCCAGTCACAGGATATTACACCAGCACATCACATAAAAACAACAACAACGGAAACATCCAGCCCCTGTAAAACATGGGGCTCGCCTATAGTGTAAACTCTTGGAACTATAGCACAGACTGGAGGACATAACTGTTGACAATTCTGAAGATTTTTCTTGGATATTAATCCTTGCTCGTTAAGGATTATTTCTGACCGTAACTGTTGACAGTGAAGATATTTTCATTTTTCATCCTTCATGGTTAGCTGATAATTGGGGATATTTTCAAATATTAATCCTTTCTGATTTGGGATTACTCCTGATTTTAACTGTGAATTAGGATTGTTGCTGAACTTAACAGTTGACAATTAAATATATTTTCAAATATTAATCCTTTCTAATTTGGGATTACTCCTAATCTTAATTGTGAATTAGGGTTGCTGTTGAATTTAACTGTTGACAATTAAATATAATTTCAAATATTGATCATTGCTAATAATATTATATCCTTACTCCTGAATTAAAAATAAAATAAAAATCAACATAAAACATTGTGCGATATTAACCCCTGCTGATGTAGGATTACTCATGAACCTAACAGTGAACAACAGAAGATAGAACATTCTCAGTTATTAATCCCTACTGATTTACGATTACTCCCGCGCGTGTTTTCCATGTTATAGTTTATCCGGAGAAATGTAAAACGAGACTGGAGCTGGTAAGCAAGCGTAGAATGCACAGACGTACACTGCAGAATGAGCTTCACGTTGTTGAGAATGAAAACCTTTAACATTTACAGCTGTGGCTGCTCGGAATCAGTCTGTTGTGGATACCCATAGCTGTGTGTGTATCCGTGCTCCGAGTTCTCTAATAATTAACCAAAGTGATGGAGAGCAGTGATTTCAGCATGGATTTACCGCATTCTCAACTTATAGGATAATTCATTTATTGTGGTTTTTGTTTATTCTTGGAGTGTTTTTTGTGTATCGTGGTTTACATCTGTGGGATCTGCGAATGGTCCCATCATATTTTTTCACGTTTCAGAAGTATGGGCCAGATCTATGATAAAGTCCACATGGGAGGTAGATATTTGTTTATTTATTTGTTCACTTTTTAAAATTGTCTTATTTCATTTTATTTTTCAGCTTTTGAGTAAATCACTGAGACTGCAGTGCAATGGAAAATGGAAGGACATTTTTGTATATATTGTACAGTAACAGAAATCAAATTATAAATATACGTATAGTTAATCAGATTTATGTAATTTTAGTTAAATATAGATATTTTTAATAATTCATCATTTGTATCACAAAATTTCACAATTAGATAACCAAATTCAAAATAGTTTTTCAACTTTTACAAATATATCTACATTTACCATATAATGTTTCATCACACATTCATTCATGCATTTGTTCATTCATTCATTAATTCACTATTTTTATTTATTTCTTCCATTCATTTAGTCTGTCCATCTATTATTCTGTCTTCCATTCATTCTTTCATTCATTTATTCATTAATTCATAAGATGTCTTTCAATATTTTAAAGTAATTTTTTGAATATTAAATTTTTACAGATTAAATGATAATTAACTACCACAAATATTCAACAATGGAAATTGTGTTTTTTTCGAGATATTTAATACAACACATTATGCAATCAAATCAGAACCAAATTATGACTTGCTTGAAGTTAATTTAATTATGACCAATCACCATTTACATAATTGCCACAGAAAATTATATCATGGCCTTTGAGTTATTTTTTTAGAACCGCTTTTAGTCCAGTGGCAACAGACTCGCTCTGTACATGATTAACAAGATTGGTTAATTATGAAAATATTCCATTGTATTAAATTGAAAAGAAAATCCCATGGGTGGCTTTTTACTTAAATATGTGTAAATAGCTGCATCATTTTAAAAATGGTTCTCTAAACTGTGTTCAATTCAGATAAATTAACTGTTTTTACTTAATGCTAGTTGCTGTTAACCCAACAAAATAAATGTCATGAAAGTACATTACATCATGTACTCCAAACCAGGAATTTACTAATTAATTTATTTATGTAATGCTATACTTAACACATTTTTATTAGCAGTGACATCAGATCAGATGTTCTATGTGGCTTAATTAAGAGGATCATTTTCAACCCGAGCTGGCATTCATTGGGCACTTATGCCATTGGGCTATTTTGTATTTCTAAGCAGAGCCGAGTTAAAAAAGAAAGAAAGAAAAAGAAGGATTATAAATGTAATTTTTCAATAATCAAATTCGTAAACTGTTTAATCATATCTTGAGACAATATTTTAAAATGGTATATTTAATTTTATTATAGATTAATGTTTAATGTATAATTTTATAAAGCCTGAGGAATACTGTAAAATGTTAACACTTAATTTTATACTTAACCAATTAAAAGTACTTATACAATAATAATAATGATGATGATGATGATGATGATGATGATGATGATGATGATGATGATAGTCATAATATGTATGTGTATGTAACATATATAAATATTTACATACATTTGCATAAAAACATATACACAAACACACAAACTCATACTCACTAACATACACAACCACATTCATGCACCCGTTCACATATACACAAAATTATATATAAACATGCATGCACACATACATGCATGCACACATATTTATTTTGCCATGTTGCCAATATAGTATTTTCATAGTCACAGACAATATTCATAACAATAATATAAGAGCATGTTCTCCTTTCATCATTATTTTTTTATCTCTAAAACCCAAAAATAAAATGCCAGTTATTGTCTATGCCAGGAAAGTGTCCCCAGTGACGTAAGTTGGAGGACTGGAAATGTGTGTGTGTGTAAAAATAGGGAAGCTGTGCGTGCTTGTCATATTATCACATTGCTTGGCAGCTGTTATTGTCACTGCGCGTAAATGTCATACATGAAATACTAGACTACTAGACTACTAGACGCTTTGGTATACAAGTTCTCGAGTAAATACTTAACATATAATGTTAAATGCAGGCTTAAAGTTGGAGGATGTTACAGTTATGGTTCTGTAATTATTATTTTGTATTAAAGTATCCAGTTTAAGTTCAAGTATGCTATTCTGGGCATGGCTGTTATCTGTATTGGCTGTTATTCTAGAAGACAATTGGTTTCTGTTAGGAGTATGTAGTTAACAAATACTGGTACACTAGTTTTGTTGGGTTATTTTGTGTTGTTATTTTTTTCTTTCTAATATCCATTTAAGGTTTAAGCACACTGTCTCAACTTAAAAACGAAGAAAACGGAAAGCTAGAATAACACATACACAAAGCAACTATATACTTAAAAATCACACATAAATGAGTTTTTAAAAAAAACCTTTAGAACAACAACAAAAAAAAAAAAAAAAAAAAAAAAAAAAAACCACAAAAACAACACACATAACAAAAAAACCTACAACAACAATAACAATAAGACAAAGAAAAACACATATATGAATGACTAAGTGTGATATTCAGAACTTGTAACGCATTTAAAGGCTGTATTCTACAGTAAATCAATGGATATTAAATTACTCCCCAGCAGGAATAATACAGCCCATAGGTGTTGAACAAAACGATGTGTGTGAATTAATTGATGACTGGTATAACTCGGAAGGTGATTTCACGGTGTGGTGATCATATACAACATCACTACATCGATTTCTCCCTCGCCCAACATATTAGTGACATACTGAACACAAAAAATGAGATATTACATTATAAATATTTTCATGCTGTTTGAAAATGTAATTAATATCTATATTAGTAGGATTTTCTTTGCTAAAGCAAAATGTTTCGTTATACTAAATTTGTTATACTAGTATCTGGAAGATTCAGTTTTTTCCTTACATATTTGTTCTGTTGTTTAAATAGTTTCTTAACATGAGTACATGTTTCCTTATATTATTATTATTTGTACATTAGTTTATCTATCATTCAATGGACAAAATGTAGCAGTTTCTTATAAAATTTACAAATGTTTGATATCAATTTAAAAATTAAGACATTTTTATGTGTTTGAAATGGTGTATGAATTTTTTTTTTTTTTTTTTTTTTTTTTTTTTTTCTAATCAGAAAGAGTAGCCTATGTTACAGCAACATGTTATCTCTCATCTGAATAATATATCCAATTTCAAATAACTAATTGAAATCTAATTAATACATTTCCTATGTGTTATTCCAGCCAGTGCTCCATGACTGGTGTATCAAAGGCTGTGGCATGTGCTATCCTGTCTATGGGATGGTGCATATGAAACACCCCTTGCTGCTTATCGGAAAAAGTAGCCTATGTGGCGGCAGCAGGTTTCTGTTCTCATTATCATATGATCCTTAACCATACTCCTGACACCATATAACCATAGATAAAATGTTTTGAGTGCATCGTTAAATAAAACATTTCTCTCTAATACATTTCTTTCTTTCTTCTTAACTCATTATTTGAGCAAATATACTAAAATTACTGAGTCAAAATTAGTATTTAAAAAGCAAAACAACAACAAAAACAACAACAAACAAACAAACAAACAAACAAACAATCAAACAAAACCAAAAAAATCTTCTTCCAGTGGGAACTACAGTTAAATCGGAGAACTTTGGGCTTTTAACAGGATTAATGACTTAAAGTTTTGACTGGCACTATGTTGAGAGCTGGTGTTAACTGTGAGATGTGTAGCATGTTTCTAACACCAGTCCCTGTAGGTGGAGCTGGTATTAACTGGTGAGATGTGTAGTATATTCCTGTAGGTGGAGGCCGGATGCAGCCAGTGATTGCCATGTAATCCACTTGTCTGTCCACTGACTGATGAGAGACAAGTGAGCATCTGTATAGTGGAGACGTTCATCTGTACAGTAGGCATTATTCTCATAGCTAGGGAAATCTCTACCAGAAATTATATGTATAATGAATCTTTCATCAGTGCCTGGAAAATCCCAACCCTTCAGATACAATTGTTTGGTCTGAAATGACAAATACACATCTTAAATACACATACACATAAAGAAACTCAAACACTCATCTTAAAATTCATACTAATGATGTAAAAAAAAAGAAGATAAAAAAAAATATGAAAATGAAACATGGCATTTTGTAGATCTGTCTAAAAATAAACAGGCTGATAGTGCTAATTACCGTTTAATGAACTCAGTCAGAAATGTAAACATGTACAGGTAGAATCAGGTAGCTATCAGATTTACAGGTATGTCAGTAACTTAGTTCTACAGTTTGTAGACAGTTTACCTGCAAGTTTGAGCTAGAAGTCTGTATTGTAGAACAATTAGACGTAAAACAAGAGCTGGTGTTGATCATTTAATGTACATGGTGACTTACAAATCACACAACACTAGTGAAAACGATATCAGAGGTGTGGAAATTATTATCTGTTAGTACTACTACAACAACAACAACAAATAAAAGTCAATAGTTGATGAGTGGTGTAGCATATTTGTTAATGGAATCTTTGGCATATAATGAAGTCTGGGGGTTTGTGGTTACTTATTGGTTTTCATGCTTGAGGGAACAGAGTCGATGAATTAATGTTTAACAGTTTCCCAGAACAAAAAGAACATATGAGTTACTGGGTGTTAGGAAAAGTATCTGAAGAAACACACATACACACACATAGAAAGAGAAAGAGAGAGAGAGAGAGAAGGTATAGTGTAGGGGCAAAATTACAGGGAGAGACAGATCAAAATGGAGTAAAAGGAGGAAGAAGGAAGGAAGGAATTAAAATGTTTCATTTAATGAAGGTCTTAACACATTTTAATTAGGTTGTGTGGCCTCAGATATAACTTACAATTTAGAATCATTCAGATTAGAGAGGAAACCTGCTGCCACATGGGATCATTTTATCAGTAGCAAATTGGCTTTTATATGCATCATCCCCCATATTTTGTTACAGCAGTTTTAAAAGACATGGGAGTGGAGCATAGCTCAGTGATAAGCATGTTCGCTCATGATGCAGTGGGTCGTTGGATCGATACCACATGCTGGACCCTTTGGGCTATGTCTCATTCCAGCCAGTGCTTCATGACTGGTGTATCAAAGGTGCTGTCCTGTCTATGGGATGGTGCATATAAAAGACCCCTTGCTGCTTATTGGAAAGAGTAGCTTATGTGGCAGCAGTGGGTTTCCATTCTCACTATCATAATGGTCTTTAACTATATTCCTGACGCCATATAACTTTGATAAAAATGTGTTGAGTACGTCATTAAATAAAACATTTCTCTCTCTCTCTCTGCCTCTTGTAAAACACTGTTACTGGACTAAATAGAGAAAGAGAAAGAAGAGAAGAGAGAATGAATAAGAGAATGTTCAATACTCTTCTATGTTTAAACTTTGCTCTAACAATTTCTTTTACATCATTGCTTTAATGAGTTGTAATTATTATGTTTTGTATTTTGACAAATGTTCTTGTTTGGTTGGTTATTTTTGCATGTTTGTGGTTTTTATCTCTTATTCTTTATGTTTTGTTTTAAATGATATGTTGCAATTATCACTCCTTGACCACAGATTTAACTACTGTGAATAGAATAGTGTATTGTACTATTGTCTAATCAACTTGCATTAATTATTCATCATTTCTGTGTGTTCGTTTGACTGCTAATTACCTCAGAGGTCATCATGTGGGTGCACAAGGCCGTTCCTGTAATCCAGTGCTAATCAGTGTAACTTGTAAATATTTAATCTCATCACTCAAGTGACCCATTTACCTGTACAAATTATAAAACAGAACAATACAAATGTCTGCCTTTTTGTGTAGATATCTTGTTTTCTTATCTGCTAACAGTAAATTGATTTTAGTTATTTTTATACAAAGAAAATACATTTATAACTAAAACATTTCAATACTAATGAATGTAATTGACAAATATTCAGTGTCTTACTCAAGTGCTCTATGTGTTGGTATGAATACAAAACAAAAAAATGCAAATGTTTAATTTTCAGTATAGATGTCTTGTGGTGTGGTTTTTTTTAAAATCTGCTAACAACAGAATTCTGTAATTATCTGTATACAAACAAAAATCAACTATAGCTATAAACTATTTCAGTGCTAATTGGTGTAAGTTGTTAATATTTAACATCATCACTGAAGTTCTCCATTTACTAGTACTGGTACAAAACAGAAGAATGCAAGTAATATACAGATGTTAGCTGGTTGTCATGTATATATCTTGTTTTTAAACCCTCAAACAACAGATGTTTGTGTTTATCTGCAGATAACATGTAGGTATAACTAAGGAATAGTTTAATGCTGATAAATGTAACTTATAAATATTTAATGTAATTGTTTCGGTGCTCTGTTTATGTGTACAGATTGCAAAACAGAAGAGTAAAAATGTCTGATAATCTTTGTAGATTTTGTGGTTTTGTTAATCATTCTTTATCTACAGACTAAATATTCTGTGATTATTTATACAAAGAGAATGTATAGTTATATCCAAAAGAACAAAAAAAAAAAAAAATAAATAAATAAATAAATAAATAAATAAATAAATAAATAAATAAATAAATAATAATAATAATAATAATAATAAACAATTAAAACAATTAAAATGTTAATCAGTGCAAATTATAAATATTTTATGTCATTATTAAGTACAGCTGTACAGGATAGAACAACTAAAAATCTACTTTTCTCTGTAGATATATTGTTTCCTAATATTTCATTATCTCTTAACAAATGGTTATTTTTACAGAAGCAAAATTTAGAATTACCCATCTTAATCAGTATGATACATAAATATTATAAAAACATATTATTATAAAATGGTACAATGTATTTATTGATGTAGACATTTTTTATTCCCTTATCTTTAAACAAAAGACAATAAAATGCAATGATTTGTGTTTTTAAGTACAAAAATATTTGTGGTGGAATTCAATAAGTGGTAAATATTTAATAATAACAACAAGGTTCTTAGATTACTGTAGGTAAAACATAAATAGAACAAAAACACATTCAAATAATGTCACAGACAAACTGTTTTTATCTGACAGAAATGTGTCTGTAATGTTGTTGCATCTGTCACCTAATCTGTTTTTTTGTAAGATATCCACACTGCCAAGTTGACAGGTGTATTTTACATATTAAATCCATGTCCAATCTGCCCAGAAAGTGAAGTAGACAGCATATAGCATGTTGTGTTTTATTCATCTTTGACAAACACCTTGATTCCATAACAATCCAGTCACCTCTGCTATATTTCTTCTAGATCTGCCAGTGAATCTTGACATTGCTAATTTGATGAATCTTCATTCATACATTCGTTCCTTATTGAAAAGTTGTTAAATGATAAATTGTAATAATGATAAATAACAGGACAGTACATTAAAGAAGTATCCAGTAATAAAAGGATTAGATTAGATTATAAGTGTTTTATTTAATGACGCACTCAACACGTTTATCTACGGTTATTTGGCGTCAGGAATATGGTTAAGGACCACTATGATAGTGAGAATGGAAACCCACTGCTGCCACATAGGCAACTCTTTCTAATAAGCAGCAAGGGGTCTTTTATATGCACCATCCCATAGACATGATAGCACATACCATGGCCTTTGATACACCAGTTGTGGAGCACTGGCTGGAACGAGACATAGCTCAATGGGTAATAAAAGGCTTTGACTTAGAGGCAATAGCATATTTAGTGCTCAAAATACATGACTACTGCTAGAAACTAGACATTATTCTACAGGTATCCTGTGATTAAGATCCTAGACACACACCATGTTAATAGTGAAATGCTAATATTTTGTCAACGGCCACTACTGTGCATTCTGTGATGAGAGTGTCTTAACCCTGCATGAGGCGGCCATTGTTCACTTGATGGAATTAGAGGTCTTCGCCCAGCAACACAGCCATTCTGGAGGAGAAAAATCAATTTTCTCTTTGTGGAGTGTAATTTGAGAAACTGTCGTATAATTGAAAATTGCGAGGCCTGCCTGCAAGGAGTTAATACTTTGGAAGTGTTAATTATCAAGTCCACACCGTAGGCTATACATCCAGAGTTGTCATTCCATCCATTCAAGCACTTGTTGAATGATTGGAAAACATTGACAGAGCAGTTGCTGAAATGATACATTAATGGCTAGATGATAGGTTGTAGTTTTGAAGTAACAGTTTGTTTTGATTCTGTATTCTGTTGAAGGTGATGGGCAATTTAATGAAATTATGAAACAATGTGTTAGAAGTTCAACATAATTATCATTCTTCTGAGAAGTATAAGATGTCTTTGATTAATTAAACATATTTTATGTGCATAAAATACGCAGATACATGGCTTATCTGGAGCACTGATTAAACATATTTTATTGCATGTGGTGTACAATTGGATTGAGCAGATGTTATCCAACATTTGAGGCCCTTTCTTATATAATGTTTCAGTTTGTTTATGCCGTATAGGTCTGATCATAAATAAAACATTTGGAGTTCAACTGTTTATTTTGATTTAGTATTAATCTGGAGGTAAAGATGAATTTAATAAAATTATTGAAGTTTAGTGTCTTTCTTAGTGTGACTATGATATATAATCATAAAAGAAATATTTGAGTGCAACTGTTTAATTTTGTATTCAATTGGAGGTGATGTGGAATTTAATACAGTTATAGAACAGAAATTCTATCATTCATTTGACAGTTGACTGATAGCATATAGCTATAAGTATTCACCTAGATCCCTCCAATCTTAAAACTAAAATTAAGATTAAGGTTAGACTCAAAATTAGTGTGAGATTTAGGGTTGGGTTAGGTTAGAAATTGGGTTAGAGATAAGGATAGCTTTAGTGTTGAGAGTTTTATTTAAGATTAGGATGAGGTTCTATCTATCAGTACAATGGAGGGAGATGAACAGATATCCTTCTGAAATTGTTGGTGACTGAATTCTAATGTATATGTCATTAAATTGCAATATACATGCCTAGTGGGTTATCTGAGATAAGTGACAATCAGTGATCCAGGTTTTTCTCTCGTAAAATCAATTTCAACACAGATATAATTATTAAATAAATAATTAAACAAACAGTTATTATATCTAGATTTATAATTATATTTTTTGTTGTTCTTGTTCTTGTTGTGCAATTATAGTAATGAGTGTGATGAAATAATTATAATATACATTTTGAAACAAAGGATTATAATACAGTTAGCAGGAATTTTATTATAAACAAAAACACACTAATGATTGAATCACAGATTTAATAAATTCTTGTTTAGTGAGGGTGCGGTTGTTTACCATTTGTAAAATACACACAGTCTAGAGAGATAATATGCACATAATCTAAATATTCTATAGAAAGGATCAGCGGATATCTGTTTCATTATTATCTCCATATGGTGCAGGTGATTAATTTCTACATAAAACTAATGCCACAGTCAGGTGGTGACAAGTGTATGTGGAGCTTCAAACAGCCTGGAACAATGCTTCTCATTATATCTGTGTGTGGCAGTAGTTTGCAAAGTGTTAGTAGATTTGATAGCAGTCATATGGGCCATAGGATCGATCACCCAGCTAGGTGTTATTTTGTTCTCTATTTAAACCAGTAATTTGCACAACAAAACATGAAATATGTGCTGGCCTGTCTATGGGAAATTACTATGGATTCATGTTTTGTCACAAAACGTTCAGATTTACGTGTTCCGTAGAGCTCACCATGATTAATCTTAGCCACTTTACAGATACATGGCTCTAATATATTTTAAACAATAGTAATATAATAAAACATTCAATAGTTATGTAACTTACCAAGCATGTTTTATCAGTTATAAAACACCTTTTTACCAGTAGCTATATTACCATCAGAACAAAACAACTTTATTTATACTCAAACCATTATTCATTGGCATAGGAAGAATATATTGAATTAAAAAATAGCACGATGAAGCTATATACAATAACAATATATGTTTATAACATTAATGATCACTAGTGGTGTATATTCTATACTGACATATGTGGACATGTGGTTCACATGTCAACACTATGGGCCTCACAGTCTGGTATAAGACACCAATATTTCTGATGTTCATTTACTGGCCTAACAACTGGCCTCAATGGTGTAGTGATCTAAGCCGTCAGTCTTAAATATAAAGCTGGTAGATGCTGCTGAGTTCATATCCTGGTACCAGCTCCCACCCAGAGCTTTGGGTTTAGTCTTATCAAAACTAAATGCCCATATCCAATAAACATTAGGTCTGTAACTGGGTATAAAATTAATAATTAAATATACAGCTGCTGTAGGGTGGTACCGGCCTCAATGGTGATGTGGTCTAGGCTGTCAGTCCTAAAGTTAAGGCCGGCAGGTGCTGAGTTCATCTCACCTAGAGCAAGTTTCTAATGACTTGATGGGCGAGTGTAAGGCCACTACTGCCTCTTCTCTCTCACTAACTGGGTACAGTGTTACTACTAACTACTAACCTCCTCTCCTGGGCAGACAGCTCAGGCTCCTGAGGTGCATGGCCAGGACAAGCATGCACTATAACAGCTTGCTCTGAACATGCACATAAAACATGTTTACAAGTTTACTGGCCTAAAAATCTAAAGTAAGACATCAATGAATCACATAATGATCATATTTGTGATATTCCTGAACACACTATGGAGCTAAATCTGATATAAGACACCAATGAAAGACATAATGCTCATATTTCTGATATTCCTGCACACACTATGGAGCTAAATCTGATGTAAGACACCAATGAAAGACATAATGCTCATATTTCTGATATTTCTCTACTCACTAATGGTTTAACAGTCTGATATAAGACATCAATGAATCACATAATGATCATATTTCTGATATTTCTCTACTCATTAATGATTTAAATATTTGATATAAGACATCAATGAATCACATAATGATCATATTTCTGATATTTCTCTACTCACTAATAGTTTAACAGTCTGATATAAGACACCAATGAATGACATAATGATCATATTTCTGATATTCCTGTCACTTCAAAGATCACAGCAATTCTGATCTCTTACTGATGATAAAATCAATTCTCTCCCAGGAGGTCTTTTAATCATATCTGAGGTGGCCAGACAATCTTTCATTACCTGTAAGACATTAACACACTTTTTATCTCAGGGTATAATCTGAATAAATTCACTGGAGTATACACAGAGTCTAGATAATGTTGAATTATTCAGCTGTGGTTAATGTTGAATAGGATGTGTGGGTAGTTGTGGGTGAATATCTATCTGTCTAATAATTTGCATAATCTCTTCATTAATAATAAAGAGGTGTTAATTTAGTGAGGTAATAAAGGACTCAGCTGAAGATAGATCAATATAAATACCTGTCAGTAGGCAGTTGAAATGTACCAGCCTCAACAGTGTAGTGGTCTAAGCTGTCCATCACAAAACTGGCTGGTAGGTACTGGGTTCATGTCCTGGTACTGACTCCCACCCAGAGCAAGTTCTTACAGGCTCAGTGAGTAGGTAGGTGTAAGGTCACTGCACCCTTTTCTCTCTTGTTAACCTTTAACTACTAACCAGTTGTCTTGGTCGGACAGCTCAGGTAATTGATGTCTGTGCCCAAGACAGGCATGCACTATAATAGCTTGCTCTGAATGTACACATTAAACCATGACTAAGACTAAGAGTAATCAAACTGTTTCTCATTGGTACATCATCTACTGATGAGCCCACTGAGCTATTTCTCAATCCAACCAGTGCTCGTTAACTGGTATAACAAATTTTGTCTGCGAGATATCATAGTGCATATAAAAGATCTCTCACTGGTAAATATAAAGAAAATCCCATCTTGTTTTGTGAGTGGTCATTAGCCATAATATTATGTTTAGTGCTATACAGGTAAGTCATAGCAGTGAATTATGACCAGTTTTGAAAGAAGTCCAAAGTAACTGCATCTTTAATATATTGTAGAATATTTCAGTGTATGAAGATGACTTATTTTAAAAGTATATATTTCTAAAAGTATTTTTCTGTTGAAAGTCAAAATTCTTTTGACCTTAATTATCTTTGAAATTTATTTTTGCAATTGTACCTTATATTTTACTTAAAATTTCAAACTTCATATTTTCCTCTTTAAAATATATCTATAATGTTTTAGAAATTTTTTAAAAGTAATATCCTTATATTTACAAACATGTCTATGGCATAAATTGTGAAAATGCAGGAAACCTGAACCACTTTGATAAAGCATTTTAGATTTTGATTTGTGAGAAGGTAACTGTCAATCGATATTGGTTTTTACTGCCATCACGCCTTTTCAATCTGACAAGATTAAGTTGAGCTGCAATGAATTGGAAGATGAATTGGAAAATAATATTTCACTGCTTAATAATACAGTGGAAGTTGGTGTTAGTGGAAATGTTATGGAAAGTGAAGAAATATTTGGTTTCTTATTATCAGTAAATGAAGCTATACAACTTAGCAGTAACTACTGCTTGCTGTTTCTTTTTGTACTGAGTAAATGAAAACTGTACAGTGTAGCAGTAGAATACTACTTGACAAAATAAACACACTGTAGTGATAATATATTATCTTGTTCTAGTGTCTTTCTGAATCCATGCTTCAGATTGTAGTCATATTGTTACCAGAAAATCTGTTGTTCAAGAGTGGATCACAAATTATATTTAGTTTTGACAGAATTTCAATTAGCCAAGGGTCCAACATTTGTTTGTTTGTTTGTTTGTTTGTTTGTTTGTTTGTTTGTTTGTTTGTTTCTTTCTTTCTTTCTTTCTTTATTTAT
>JAUTBY010341840.1:0-29089 GCA_032361585.1 Peltospira operculata | reverse complement strand
TAGGATAAAGCGGGTACACTGATAGCAACTATAGAGAAGGAAACCATCGTGAAAAAGATTTTTACACTGACCGATCCAAAGAAGCATGCAGACCGTGTGCTCGAAGCGGTCAAACATGATATCAGAAAGTATGTCAAACGGGAGAAGAGAAAAGAGCTGGCAGAGCCGGAGAGTACCTACTGGGACTTTGACTGTCGGATAGGGGTCACTGCCGAAGAGGCGAAAAGTATCGCCTACAAAGAGCTCCTCAAAGCTCTGGAGGATATCCAGGCTACAGGGGCAGCGCAGGTCTATGTCGAGATCCTGGTCAAAGTAGTTCCCAAACCTGTTAAGCTCATCGAAGAGGTGCTAAGCACAGAAGCACCTGCCGAAGAAAGTCCGGCTCCGGAAGAGGCTATACAAGAAGCAGCGATGACAGAGGAAACCGCCGAAGATAAGGCAGAGGAGAAATAGCACAGATCAGTGAGAGAGGAGCCTCCTCTCTTCATCTATGCTGAGGTAGCGCCACTGCCCACTCTCAATATCCAGTGTCAGGCTGCCGATGCTGACACGTTTCAGCTCCAGTACCTTGAGCGGTGTACCGAACCTGGGATCCTGCATCGCACCAAAGAGTCGGCGGATATGCCGGTTTTTGCCCTCATCGATGATGACCCTCAGTTTGGTCTTGGCGCCACCCATCCCTATCTTTTCGACAACGAGTGCTTTGAGCAGACCATGCTTGCTCGCTACCCCGCGCTTGGCCTCTGCGATATGTGCCTCCGTGACATGGCCCCTGACCCAGATCTCGTAGACCTTGCGGCAGCCTCCCGGTCTGGTCAGGGTATGACTGATCTGTCCCTCCTGTGTGAAGAGCAGCAGCCCCTTGGAGTCCAGATCCAGCCGTCCGATGGGCATCCACCCCTCACTGTATGCCCACTCCGGCAGCAGGTCATAGACCGTCTTGCGCCCCAGATCATCAGAGCGTGTGACCAGATAGCCCTTGGGCTTGTGCAGGGCCAGGAGTCTGGTAGAATGGTTTGTGGTGCTGGGCATAGGGCATACTCCTCGGGCGCATATAATAAATGTACAGACAAGATACCATAGGATATATCAAGTTTCAGTAAAAAGGAGGAGGCATCTGTCAATCTGTCTCTCCACATGACCCGAATTTGGCTATAATGCAGGCATCTCACACAAGGCCAATGCATGTCCAAACACCCTACACTGCTACAACACTTCCGCTCTTTTGCCTACCAGAACAATATCAGAGATATTGATAAAGCATTGGAGTATTTCGCTGTATTTGGCGGGACAGGATGGGATATCGAGACCGGAAAAAATGTGGAGGCACTTATCGAAGAGAAGATACTTCGCAACTATGCGCCCCTGCACCAGAGTATGACACGCTATACACATAACAATCCAGTCTATCACAGACTGCTGAGTATCATTGCACTGGGTACGGAGCATGAGCATGATGTGTTTAAAAAGGCCAAGATAGGACGGGACAGAGGGGAGGAGGCGATAGACTACCTGGAAAAGAAGAGTCTGCTCAGGTTTGATCTCTCTGTAGAGGAAGCTGATAAAAAGAGTGAGCAACTTTCTGACAGACTGCTCTTTCGTCTGCCTTTTATGCGCTTTTGGTTTGCGGCGGTCTCTCCATATTATCAGAGTATCTCAGCAGGTGACTTCAAAGAGTTTGCAGAGAAGTGGCAGCAGCTCAAGGGCAATTTTTCTATCCTCCTCAGTAATCTGCTGATACGGGATCTGGTCGTGCAACGTATGAGGGAGAACAATAGAGACGATCCTATTGTCACGATAGGGTCGTACTATGACAGGCAGGTACGTATGGAGCTGCTCGCCAAGCATAGATCAGGCAAGCTGTTGGCAGGGGAGTGCAAGTACTCCCAGAAGCCAGCACAACCCAATATGCCCACTGCTCTCAAAGAGAAGTGTACAAAAGCAGAGCTGGATATCGCTGATTATATATTGTTCTCTAAAAATGGTTTTGCTCCTGAGGTGCTGGATAGTGCAGCAGAGGAGATGACACTTCTCTCGCAAAAAGATCTGGCTTCATTGCTCGATAACCTGAGTCCGGAAGATCTGCTAGTCTACAAAAACAAAAAGTACTAAGGACGTCATAGCCTCACATTTACTTCACAATAGTCTATTAACATATAGCATAGAGAAATCTATAAAAATACAAAGAGAGGAGACAATGATGTACGCAGCACGCAGAAACTTTTTGAAATACAGTGGGATCTGGGGGTTGATCAGTCTGACAGGCTTTTCACTCTTTGCGACAGAGCCGACAGCAGTATTTGAGCCGATAGGTTTGACGCATATGGATGAACATTTTGATCCCGAAGGCTGGCTTTAGCCAGGAGAGCCCCCTATATCAAGACTTCAGATAGAAGTAGCGCCCGATATTCCGAGATATCGGGGCAGTAATCTTTGTATGTTTTATGCCATAGACGTGCATAGTCACACCTGTGATGAGAACTTTCCTCTACCCTCCCAAATGACAGAACAGGCAAGATAGTGTAAAATACCTCTAAAAAAGAGACAGTATGAAAAAGATCCTTGCTCTGATCGCATTTGTCTTTGTTCTTGTGGTAGCCAAGGCCTGGTGGGATGGATATATGACAGTGGCGCCTGTAGAGGTTGAGTCTCTCCGTATCATACCCGGAAAGATCCTGAGACTTGAAGTGCCGGATAGGGGAGAGGTACCTCCGGTCAAGTGTAGCTTTGAGGTCAGGGTACCTGAACGCTATCGAGAGGATCGGCCTGTGCCGCTGCTTGTCTGGTTCTCTCCCGGTGGCGGGTCCGGCAGTGTGAGATCTGTGCCGCCTATCGTGGATTTCAGTAGATTCCTGGTGGTGGCGATCCCCTATCCCGGCAATAAACTGCCCAGGCTGGCGATCAAGAAAGGCAAAGCAGAGATAGACCGATTTTGGGCCTATGAAAAGCCTATGCTGGCGTATGTCCGGGATCTCTTCCCTAATATCAGCGAGCAGGTGCGTATCGCAGGCGGCTTCAGCAGCGGGGCACATCTGGTGGGCTCTGGCTTGGACAGGGAGTGGCCCGGGTTTGCAGACTTCTTTACCGCCTATGTCATTCATGAAGGCGGCTATGCGCCTGAGATGACCTACCGTGGTATGCGGGAGGGACATCAGGTACTTATCACCTATGGACTGAAAAATGACAGCTACGGCAGGGTGGTCGCCAGAGAGATGAGGCGTGCAGGGAAAAACCCTACGGTCAAGAAGCTGCCCAATACAGCCCATAGTATGAGCCGGGAGGCCATTGATGTTATCCGGGAGTGGATCGCATCTGCGGTGTTGCCACTATCCTGAGTATGAAACTACAGCAATGCAGGAGAAAAAATGAAAGAACATCTCTACCTATCCGTACTTGTCATAATATTCGCCCTCACAGTGTGCGGTGCGAATCATAATGAAGCAGAAAACAGGGCAAAGCTGCAGGTCAAACAGAGTGGGTGCTATGTCGGACCTTGGACAAAAGCGGAATCGGTGACGGCATTTGAGAAGTTCGAGGTCATGGGTCATGGCACGGACTGATCAAAAAAGATTTTACCGGGAGACCTATGACCGGTATGGTGTCTCTGCTCAGGGTGTAGCATGGGACTCGATACAGACACAAAAAAAACGTTTTGCAGTGATACGCTCCTGTCTGGGAGATATACAGAGGGATACTCTGGTGGATGCAGGATGCGGATTTGGGGATTTTTACCTCTATCTGCAAGAGAAAAACAGTCTGCCCCAGACCTATATTGGGCTGGATCTCAGTACACCGATGGTGGAGGAGGCCAGAGTGCGTACCGGATGCAGGATCATGCAGAAGGATATTCTTCGCCACAATATACCCATGGCTGACTGGTATGTGGCGAGTGGTTCGATGAATCTGCTGACACGGGTAGAGACCTCTGTGTTTATACGGCGCTGTTTTGAGAAGAGTCGCAAAGGGTTTGTTTTTAATCTGCTGCAGGGCAGAGAGAGTGATGAAGTTTACAGCTGTTGGCGGCCCCATGAAATCATTGCACTCTGCCAGCCTCTTGGTGGAAAAGTAGAGATCAAAGAGGGGTATATGGAGGGGGATTTTACGGTTCTTTTGAAAATGTGAGTGAAGACTAAGTAAGCCTATGCTACAGTGCAGCCAAAGGAGATACCATGCAGAAACCGGCAGACAGTATCACACAGGAAAATATAGGAGAACTGGTCAATATATTCTATCCCATGATTCTCAAAGATGAGATCGTTGGGCCGTTCTTTGTCGAGAAGCTTGGTGCGGATATCTCCAGTGAGATCTGGGAGGAGCATCTGCTGCTGATCAGTCGTTTCTGGGCATCGGTAGCATTGGGAGATGGTGCCTATCAGGGAAACCCTCTTGCTCCGCATTTTCAGATGCCTGGGATCAGCAGAGAGGCGTTTGAGCGCTGGCTGGTACTTTTTTCTGAGGCTGCAGACAGGGTCTATCAGCCGCATATCGGGGAGTTTTTCAAGACCAGAAGCCGTATCATTGCCGGTAATTTTATGCGAAATCTGGGACTGTAGGGAGGATACAGGTGTGAGAGTAGGATTTGTCATAGGGGTGTTGGTTTTTGCAGGCTTGACCTGGCAGTATCTCAATCAGGTCATGTTGCAGAAACATACAAAAGTAGAGATGGTGTATACTCCGGTCATGGAGGATATGCGCTATGAAAAGCAGCATGCTGCCTTCGCTGTCAACCGTATCCGGGAAGCAGTAGGTTTGGGTACGCTGGTAAACCATGAGGTACTGGCACAGGCGGCACAAAACCATGCCGAGTATCTGGTGGCAAACCACGAGAAGAGCCATTTTGAAACCCGGGGAGCCAAAAAATTTACCGGTGTTGCACCGGTAGACCGTACTATGCATACAGGCTATGCCTCAAGGCAGGTGATGGAGAATCTCTCTACCAGTCACAACAGCGGGGAGGATTCGGTGCAGGGGCTCTTCTCTGCGATCTACCACCGTTTCGGGTTTTTGGATCTGAATATTGACAGTATAGGGGTAGGGGTGGCGCAGGATGCGGTGCAGAGCGGTAACAGTGCGTTCGTCTATGTGATGGGGAACAGTCTGCTGGAGGGCTTGTGCCGGGAAAAGAGCTTTAACGGGGCAGGGAGGTATGTCTACCGGGTCTGTCTGGATCAGGCACACCGTATAGAGACCGGACGTTTCAATCGGGCAAAAATATCCCATATGATCCAGAGTCCCAAGATCATACGCTATCCCTATGACGGAGAGGAGGAGGTGCCTCCTGCATTTTATGCAGAGGATCCTGACCCGCTCCCTGATCTGGAGGTGAGTGGCTTTCCTGTCAGTGTCGCGTTTAACCCCTACTATTTCCAATCCGTAGAAGTGGATGCTTTCAGACTCTACAAAGAGGGGCAGAAAGAGGCGATAGAGACCAGGATGATGGATCAGAAGAGTGACCCGCACGGTCGTTTCAGCCCTCAGCAGTTTGCCCTTTTCCCTCTGCAGAGGCTGTCATACAACAGCAAATACAGAGCAGAGATCCTCTACCGCAGTCATGGTAAAAAAGAGAGGTTAAGCTGGACATTTGAAACTGTAAAAATAAGAGAACCCCTATATATCATCGATCAAAAATCACAGCGTATCCATCTCAGTGCTGACAAAAGCAGTGTGCTCTACTTCAAACCTCTGGACGGGCAGGATATGCTGGGGAAGATTCGTTACCCGAAAGATCTGTCAGTAACATTTCTGGATAACCATACGATACGCCTCTCTTTTCTCTCGGAGAACAGGGATGATTTTGTGATCAGAGCCGGAGAGAGGGAGGTCAAAGTAGCGGTGGATTGATGGTAGCAGAAGCTGATTTGCTATATAATAGTACAAGGAGTCGTATATGGCAACAGTACAATCGTATGGCGCAGCGGAGACAGTGACAGGTTCCTGCCATCTGCTGCAGCTGCAGTGTGGAACAAACCTGCTGATAGACTGCGGTATGTTTCAGGGGCTTGTAGAGGAGCGCAACCATGCACCCTTCGGGTTTGACCCGGCAGAGGTGGATTATCTGCTTGTGACACATGGACATCTGGACCATGTGGGACGGATACCCAAGCTGATCAAAGAGGGGTTTAGAGGCACAATTATCACCCACCGGTCGACCATGGATCTGGCGGAGATCGTACTCATGGATGCGGCACATCTGATGGAAGAGAGCTATAAAACCGCCTATAGAAAGGCCCAGCGAATTGGACGGGAAAGGAAGGTGAAAAAGCCTCTCTATGATAAAGAGGATGTCTATGCGCTCTTTAGCCTGCCGCTGCAGCATGCAAGCTATGATGAAACACTGGAGATCGGCAAGGGTATTGCTGTGACATTTCGCAATGCAGGACATATCCTGGACTCGGCGATCATCGAGATCAGCTTTACGGAGGAGGGAGCCTCCAAAACGGTGGTATTCAGCGGAGATCTGGGGAATGACTATGATCTTGTGATGCCCTCACCCGATCTTCTCAAAGAGGCGGATACCCTTTTTATCGAGTCAACCTATGGTGACCGGGATCACAAAGATGCCCAGCAGAGCAGTGCGGAGCTGCAGCAGGTGATACTGGACACCCTGGGACGGGGAGGCAATGTACTGATACCCTCCTTTGCGATTGAGCGGACACAGGAGATACTCTGCCTGCTCAAGCAGATGTATACCAGAGGAGATCTGCCGGTATGTCAGGTTTTTTTGGACTCTCCTATGGCGATCCGGGCTACAGAGGTCTACAAAAAGTACCATGAGGAACTGAGTACTCCCTGTCAACATTTTCTGGAAAGGGAAGGGACGATTTTTGATTTTCCCTATCTGCATTATGCGCTTACCGTACAGGACTCCAGAAAGATCAATGAGATCGAATCGGGATGTATCATCATCGCAGGTGCAGGGATGTGCAACGGAGGGAGAATTCTGCAGCACTTCAAACATCGGCTCTGGAATGAGAAGAATGCCCTGGTTTTTGTAGGCTATCAGGTAGAGGGTACGCTGGGAAGAGAGATTATAGACGGGGCAAAGCATATAGAGATATACCGGGAGGAGATCATCGTCAAGGCAAGTGTGCATACGATCAACGGATTTTCCGCCCATGCAGACCAGAGTGGATTGATCGCATGGATGCGTGGATTTGAGCGGCTTGGCAAAATCTTCCTCATTCATGGAGAAAGCAAAAAACAGAAGATTTTCCTGCATGAGATCAAAGCACAGATGCAGCAGAAGGCGCACATCGTGCAGTTTGGAGAAGAGATAGGGGTATGATGCGCGCTACCGGTGCCCGTACTCCCTGCCCAGCTTGAGCAGGGCATCACTGACTGTGTGCTTTTTGAACGCGACCTCTTCGATACTTTTGTGGTTGAACCCTCCGGCGTTGTAGCATACCACACTGCTCTTTTCCCCTGCCAGCAGCCCATCAATGGCCTGTGTGATAAAGTGAAATGCCATGAGCCTGTCATAGGCGGTAGGGTTGCCGCCTCTCTGGATATGTCCGAGTATCATAGGGGTGGCTTCGATACCGATCTCCTGTTCAAACCACTGCTCAATCTCCCGGGTCTTGCCCAGTGCCTCAGAGAGGATAGCGATGAAGTACTTTCTGCCCTCAGCTTTCTGTGTCAAGAACATCTGTCTATAGCTCTCAAGATCATAGGGGGTTTCGGGGATGAGACACATCTCCGCCCCGCAGGTGAGGGCAGAGACCAAAGCCAGATAGCCGCACTCTCTCCCCATGGTCTCTATCACAAAAGCCCGTCCATAGGAGGAGGCTGTATCCCGAATGGAGTCTATGGCATATTTGATCATATTGAGTGCGGTGTCTACCCCCAGGCAATATTCGGTACCGGCGATGTCATTGTCTATCGTAGAGGGGATACCGCTGAAGTGCATCTCCTGATCCATCTCACTGAGCTTCTGCATCCCTCTGAAAGAGCCGTCTCCTCCCAGCACGATCAGTGCATCTATCTGCTGTGCCTTGAGGTTGCTGAGTGCAATGCTGCGGTAGGAGGCTTCTCTGAAGCGCTTGGATCTGGAGGTATGGATCTTGGTCCCGCCACGGGAGAGTATACCCGCTACACTGCTGTAGGTAGCGGAATAGATCCTGTTGTCTATCAGGCCTTCATAGCCGTTTTCTATAAAGTAGGGCTGCAGTCCCCGGAGAAAGCAGTACTCTACAAAACGTTTGAGTGCGGCATTCATACCGGAGACATCTCCGCCTGAACATAAAATAGCGATATTTTTCATGGGCATACCCTCGTGTTAAACTGTGCTGATTATAGCTAAAATGGTATATAATTAGTCAAGAGGATCATATGATGAAAAAAGCAAAAAGCAGAAACGGGAAGAAGATACTGTTCCCCTGGCAACGACCCAAATCGAAGCGGGAGGATCCTAACGCTCCCAAGCAGGTAGCGGAGATCATGAAGAGTCCCAGCTATCAGCTTCTCGAGGAGAATATCTCTTTTATCGCTTCCGAAGAGGCGCGGGGGATACGTTTGCAGCTGGACTATCTACGGGTAGAGTCCAAGCTCAAGGAGCATGGTATTGATGAGACGATAGTGGTCTTTGGCAGTGCCCGTACAATGGAGTATCAAACGGCGATAGAAGAGCTACGGGAAGTAGAGAAAAAGCTCAAGGACAGCGCTCCTTCGGAGTCTCTGATGGAAACGCTTCGTCAGGCAGAGCGCAGGGTAGAGCAGAGTGTCTGGTATGATGAGGCACGCAAACTGGGCAGGCTTATCGGTAAAAGTGGCAAGGGACCGAAGGATTGTCATGTGACCCTGATGACCGGAGGAGGTCCGGGGATCATGGAGGCAGCCAACAGAGGAGCATTTGATGTGGGTGCGAAGAGTATCGGCCTCAATATCACCCTGCCGCATGAGCAGTTTCCCAACCCCTATATCACACCGGATCTCTGTTTTCAGTTTCACTATTTTTCAATACGAAAATTTCATTTTCTGCAGCGGGCAAAAGCCGTAGTGGTGTTTCCCGGAGGATTCGGTACGCTGGATGAGCTCTTTGAGATCCTTACCCTGACACAAACCCAGAAAGCGGACCCCATTCCTGTGGTGTTTGTCTCCGCATCCTACTGGAAGCGGGTGATTGATTTTGATTTTCTGCTCGAAGAGGGGATGATCGCAGCACGTGACCTGAAACTGTTTACTTTTGCAGAGAGTGCAGAAGAGGTTTGGAAAGAGATCAAAGGGTGGTATCAGAAAAAGCGTTAAAGAGCCATTTGAAACCGTTTGCCATACCATAACAGCAGGATGCCTCCGAAGACAATGGCTGCTGTCAGATAGAGTGCATAGTCATAGCTTCCGCTGTAGTTGACCAGTGCGACGCTGTAGAGAGGTGCTGTGACCTGTCCGATGCCGTAGGCAGTGGTAAAGGCTCCCATGAGGACGACAGGATTGTGGGCTGCGATCCTGCCGCCCAGATTGAGGAAGAGTGCCACCAGTCCTACAAAGGTACCGCCATAGAGTATACCGCTGAGCAGGATGAGGTAGATGTTGTCGGTGAGTGTCGGCAGAAGGATACCGATGACCTGCAGCGCCATGGCGAGGATGATCACCTGCACCGAACCAAAGCGGTGTGCCAGCCGCATCCAGAGGATACAGGAGGGGATACCTGCCAGCCCCACCATCGTCCATGTCCTGCTTCCCCAGCCCTCCAGACCGGGGATAGAGTCAATAATATCAGGGAGAAAGGTTGCCTGCACGACAAAACCTACGCCCTCGGTAAAATAGGCGATCGTCAGCAGGATGACAAAAGGGCTGAAGATGGAGATATCAAATTTGTGTCTGACTGCGGCCTGTTTGATATGGTGATCAAAAGAGAGAATATAGATCGTGTAGAGTGCCAGCGGGATACCGACAAGACTCAGTACCACCCATGCGGTATGCCAGTGCTGTCCGGAGAAGAGTACAGCTTTGGCGATCAGGTCGGTTGTCAGTATGGCGATACCTATCCCGCTGAAATGAATACCCATCGCTTTGGTCTTGTCCGGTATATCCAGTTTGTACATGACAATTGCAGAGCCTACCACCATCCCCATGGCGGTACCAAAGCCTGCAACGATACGGGAGAGCAGCCAGAGTGTACTGTTTTCTGTGATACCAAGTACCACGGTTGTCAGTACCGAAAGTATCATGCCGATGCGAAAGTAGCGTACTTTGGTATTGATATCCTGGATAAAGATCGCAAAGATCGCTCCGGAGAGATAGCCGACAAAGTTCACCGAAGCCAGTACTCCTGTAGCGGTGACATCCAGAAAATCTTCCATCATGGCAGGCAGCAGAGAGGTAAAAGCAAAACGGCCAATCCCTATCCCAAGAACCAAAGAGAGGATACCTGCAGTGAGGATGGCAGTATTGCTGTTTCTGTCAAGTAGTTTGATAGATGCCATATGGTACTTTTCGGATAGATTTTTGAGAAGTATAGCACAGTCTCACCCAAAAGGGTGAGCCCTGTCCCTAATAGGTTAAGAACCCTCCTGGCCTACAATAAAGGCATAGCCTGTTTCGGGATTAACCTGTATGGTAAAGGGGTCACCTTTCTCCAGGGTAAAGGTAAAGGTGCACGCTGATGTAATATAGCTACTGTAATCAGGGGCAGAGGAGGTAGAGAACCCTACATGGGGTCTGCCCAGATGGTCAAAGCCTATATGCCCCATGTTGTTGGAGCCATTACTGCAGCTGCCTCCTGCAGTGATGGCATTGACTCCATATCTTTTACTGAGAAAGATATTGGGGCTTGCACTGCTGGTATCGGTACCGCTGCCGCAGGCAGTACCGTTTGTCCAGAAAAACGGTTTCCCCGTCGCAGGGTCCAGCGCTGCTTCATCCTGATCAAAAAATGCATTGGTACTGTCTTCCATATTATCATCCGACCCGACCATGAAATAGCGATCTGTGCCTGTACAGGTACTAAAGGTAATATGCCAGAAACGCTGCTGCCATTTGGCTTTGTCAAATTTCTGTTTGTTATCCATCAACGCAAGATGCTGGGTATAGCGTATGGCAGAGAGCACGGTATCGGCTGCCTCCTGTCGCAGGTCGCGTTCGAGTCTGGGGACGGCCAGTGCTGTGATAATACCGACGACTACAATCACAAGGACAAGCTCAATCATGGTAAATGCGGGTCTCTTCATGGGCTTCTCCTTAAATTTTCTGTACGGTGCGTCTATGGACTGTCAGCCAGGGAGCAGTATCGACACTGTCCGGATCTCTATAGTCTACATAGGCATCGATGATCACCGTAAGTGGCGTATCTGAGGTAACAACATTGGTACTCAACTGTCTTGTAGAAGCGCAGCTCCCTATCGCGGAAGCAGGTCCGATATAGGCGATCTGGGTACGAATACGGTATCCGTTACCGTCTGTCGGTGAACCTATGGTGCCGGTGATGGTCTCAACACAATTAGTGCTTCTGTCATGTGCCATCACTGCCATCACCGCAAACTCTGTATAGCTTTTGGCATAGAGGACAGCCTGCTCATGTTGATACTGTGTTGTGGTGGTTTTGACGATTTTGCCACTCATACTCATGACCAGTGCGCCGACAGTAGCCATGATCACGATCACAAAGATCGCGGTGATCATGGAAAATGCCTCTCTCATCGTAGTGTTGTCTTTCATTAGAATATCACCTTCTCTTTGCATGAATGTACGGTTTGATCTGAATTGGCACCAATCTGTTCCTCTATACATATCTTGATACGGAAAGCACCTCCTGAGCTTTTGAAGCGGAAGTTGGAGACATTATGCAGCAGCAGTTGACTGCTGCCGTTAATCGCTGTGCCTACGGTAGGAGAGAAGTTATAATGCAGGATGAGGTCTTTGTTGTCATCTACCTCCAGTGCATAGGATGTCCATGCGAGTCTGTAGCGTTCGGTAATGGTGTCTCCTGTTGTCAATGTACTGTCCAGAGAAATGCTCTCTCCACTGCCACCTGAAACAGCAAGTTCAGTTTCTCCACTGGAAAAATAGAGCGTTGCATCTGCAAGGCTTCCACCCAGATTACTGATGATGGTATTTGCCAGTCCCAGATTTGAACCGGGTGTGCTGATCGTACTGCCCCCTGAGGCCATTACGTCACAAAATCCGCTCCAGCCCGGCTTTCTGTCACTATCACTGCTGATGGCTTCAAAGCTGTCTCCGTCATAGGCTACCCACTGGAGCACTTTGAGATCTGCATCTGTCACAGATTCGATAGCAGTAGCTGTAGCTGTGAGACTGGCTCTTGCCACGACTGTATTTTGTATCGCGTAGCGCAGGCGATTGCCTATCTGGTTGAGTGCGAGTTCGGTTTTGGTGTTGGATTTGTACTGGGCCCTCTGTACGATATAGCTCTCATAGGCCTGTGCAATGATCTCCGCCCCTATAGAGGCCACAATGCCCAGAACCACGATCACGAATACGATCTCAACCATGGTAAATGCTTTACGTAGGGTATGGAGTGTTTTCATGGGAAAGTCGTCCTGGACCTATAGTTGCCATAGCTGCCGATATTGCAGCTAAAGGCATGGAGGACAATCGTCTTCTCCAACTCCTCTGCAGCATGGCTGCTGGTGAGTGTCACTGTGATTGCCTTGATATTGCTGGTACCTGCAACTGTGCCTCCTGGAGTAAAGTTGTAGGCAAAACTGTTCTGAGTGTAAGGGGCAGCATCTGAGGTATAGGCAATACCGGTGGCAATATCCACGGTGGTCTGTTCTAAATAGTCCTGACCCCCGCTTCCCAACGGTACATCTGCGAGGTTCACTGCATCAAAATCATCGATATCATCAATATCTGTCCCCTCTCTGCCTATAGCGGTAGCGTTGTATTCCGTACCGGCACAGCTATAGGTATGGAAGAGGCTTCCGTCAGGCACACCGGCACGCTTACGTGGTGCCGTACCAGTCGGCAGCAGCTCAGGTGTTGTCGAGTCTGTCAGAAGAACAGAAGGAGAGCCGCCACAGGGAACGGCAATATTGTTGTTGTCCCAGTCATAGGTTAGCACCATATTGATTCTGGAGGCTGCTTCATTGATACCCTCCTGCTGAAGAGCTACAGATGTGCTCTTGGAGGCGGTAGATATCAGCATAGGAGCAGAGAGCAGTACCAATCCCATAATTACGATAGAAAAAACAAGTTCAACCATGGCAATGGCAGGGCGGAGATGTGCATAGCGCATATTACCACTCCAGCCGTCTGGTTTTGTTGGTATTGATGTCATCATCTACCACGTGACCGGTTTTCCCATGCCCTGTCCATTTGGTTGGCGTAGGCGGGAATCTCACCCGGTAGAAATCAGTCTCCACATCATAGACCAACCAGGGGCATGAACAGTAGTTGATCTGAACGGTTGTCGGTCGATTGTCTCCTTCGATAGAGACGACGATACCATCCTGGATACCGGCGATATCATAGCCCACATCTGCAATTTCTTTGAGTTTGGCCCCTCCGTCAAGCTGCAGATGCGGATCAGAGGGATAGCCGTATTTATGGGTAATATTCAGATCAGATATACCGATATCGGCAGCAGTCGGCATCAGCATGTATGCCTGATGCCAGCCATTGCCTTCCTCTTCTGCCAGAGTAGGGAGGCTCAGGTTGAAGTCGCTGCAGTTTGGACTTGATGTGGTGTTGAGATCACAATAACCATCCACGTAGAGCGGGGTGGTGATATTTTTATCATTGGGAACAATATAGAGTCTTTTTCTGGGAGAGACTTTGGCATAGACAAATGTAGTATTTTGATCATAGGTTTTGGCACCTTTGGGAATGTGATTGCCCAGATGTGCACTTGAGTTGGCATCATTTCCGGAAGCATTCAGGTCTTGGTACTGGACAAGAATGGGATTGACAGGATGCCTTTGGGGTTTCTTGAAGGTAGTATATATCTGTACCCTGGCAGCACCTGGTGGTGCCAGTTCCGTCTTCTGCGTATCTTCAAAGGCCTCTTTTGGCAAGGTAAGATTAACATCTATACCCTCCTGTTTGTCATAGAGTGTACCTACCAGAGGCAAACCATACTCCAGGTACTGCTGCATAGTTACATTATGATCGTTGGCCAGCGAGGTTTCATTGGGCGTTGATTCTCTGACAATATGCATCTTTACATCGCTGGCTGCACAACTTTTGCTAAAGTTTGAGGTTACTTTGCCATCTTTGCTCATAGCACTTACATTGCCCTCGAATACAGTACTCATTTTCAGATAGCTCTCTCCTACTGTATTGCAGTTGTTACAGGGATTATAGGAGAAATCTACCATAAACAGATAGTCTTGATTTTGCGGCCTATGGGTCAAACGTATGGAGTTCAGGTCAAAGGAGTATGGCTGATAACTCAAATACAGATCGTTATAGACTACTGTCGCGCCTGTATCGTCTGTAAAAGTAATAGTGGAGTTGATGTCACACCCGGATTGCCCGTTACTGTCTGTAGCGATTTCACTTGAATCCGGAATACAGTCATCTACACCGGGGAAGGTTTTTTTATCGCCATATCTTGCCTGGTCTACAAGTGTCCAGTTGCTGTCCCAGATATTGTATGCATATTTTCCTACATTGCTATGAGAGAGCAGGTTGCCAGAGTCGAAGTCTACCGAGCTTCCGTCAAAAATGTTGCTAATCTTTCCATCTCTGAAGTAGACACCCCATTCTGTATTGTTGGTATCATAGCAGGTATTTTTATCATTAAAGCGCAGGATAGAAGAGAAATTGGACATATCACTGTTGTCAAATTCTCTGGTATAGCCTTTGGCTACAATATGGTCATCGGCAAAGCTTGTAGCATTGCCGTCCAATTTATACTTATAGCCTGCGACGAGTGTGGCAAGCGTGCCTGTACCTGATACGTTGTTGACACCAAGCCCTACGGTTTGTGCAGGTGTTTTGGATTCATTGGTATCCGTGATACTCAGGCGGTAAGAGGCAGGGCGGATGGAGAAATTGTCTCTGGAACATATCGCCTGGGCAAAATGGTCTCTCAGACAGGCATAGCAGCCGCTGGTACCGAGCTCCGTGTTGGTATAGTCCGAACAGCCGCCGGATCCGAGTCTGGAGACAGAACAGAATCCGAGTGATCCATCTGCCTGAAGGGTAACATCCGAGCTGCTCAGATAGTTGTCATAGAGGGTTTGGAAGCAACTGTCATCCGATGCATCTGCACAATGATGTGGAAGAATAGTATCATTTTCATCAACGAGATACCAGATTCTGAATGCGGCATTTCTCAATGCTGTGTCTGTCAGGATATCGCTATTGACCATGCTGACTCTGGAGGTATTGTCAAAGTATGCGAATATCTGTTTTTTCCCGTCAGCAGTCAGGGTTTGTATGATACTCGGATCGGGATTGTAGCATGAAAAAGTAGCATTCTCATCATTATACGGCCGCACGTTGATAAGCTCTACATCTACGGTATATCCGTCGAGCGTTACCTGGCTGCTGTATGCAGGAGAGGGATCTTTTTTGTATGCGACGACATCAAAATCAAAATCTCTTCCTACGATCTGGGTATAGAGTGGGTATTTCTGTTCCGGTGTACCTGCACTGTCATGCCTCTCAACATTAAAGGAGACAGAAACTCTTCCGTAAATAGGGTCATATTTATCAGACTGGGTACAGCGGTTGATGTTTCCTTGACTTGAAGATAAGAGGATAGGAACAGGACCTGAGCCGAAATCAATAGTAGTATTAAGTTCAAATTCAAATTTTCCGCTGTATTGATTACTCTCCAGACCGTATCTGTATTTCGTAAAATATTTTTGCATAGCCTTAATTGTACCGCCATTGTTGCCGGGGAGTTCACCAATGGCTATACTGGGTTTGGCAGTGGTGTGATCTACACTGAGGATAGCGGGGATATAGGTATTGACATTATTGGGTGCATAAAGTGCTTCGCTAAAGTGAATATCATCTGCAGGAGCAAGCGAAAGATTGAGTTTGCTGTTTGTGAAATCAAAATCACCCTCTTCACTTTTGATGGCAAGGTTGATATCGATATCTCCGCCACCGATAGCACTAAAACTTCTGTTTTCATCACCACTGTCTGTGATATCGAACCCATCCTGCTGAATTGTATAGTCATAGCATATGCTTGGGACATACAGCTCTGTAGCAAAAGTGATCATACTCGGCATATAGGTATCTCGATCGGTACCCAGGGTAATGGAAGCTTTTGTATGGTTGACCTGTATGGCACCAACACCGCCTGAGACTGTACCTACCTGAGTGGTGTGAATATCGATACCGTTGTTGTTGATCAGTACAGGGTCTCTAAGCGGTACCCCCTCGATCACAGAAGCAAAGTAACTTCCGGCACCGGAAGTATCCGGAAGATCATATGTAATACCGTCTTCATTGGTAATCTGTGCATAGTCCCCCAAAAGGTTTCTGTCTCCTTCTCCGGCAAAGATTGAGAGGGTAGAATCAACACCGTTGGGCGCTATCTTGGGTGTTTTAAACCCCTCGATATCGATAGTCTGTTTATTGGTGCCTGCTGCTGACAATACGACATAACCGTCATAGACCGAGATATTTCTGGTTTTCTCTGCTTCTGTAACGGTGTTGTCATAGATAACCGCAAGTGTCCATGCACCGTAGTTTCCGAGACCATCATAGAGGTGTGTATCTGTTTGTCCGGTTCGTGTGGGAATATTGGCCACGGTATAGGTGGCATTGGGTGCCTGGTTTTGCAGGATGGAGGTGACATCCGCAAATGCAGCATATTTATAGGCAGCGATATCCCCATATCTTGTATACTGTCTAGCCATACCGATGGCATTTGGGGAGATGGAGACATAGGAGCCGGTATCCACTTTGAGAAGGACAGACTGGTTGTTGATGGTACTGGTGATTTGTGTAAGGGCGGTAGTAAGGTTTGTAGAGAAGCTGTATTGGCTGTCTATGCCTGTATCTCCCTGATCATTATGCAGGTATCCCTGCCAGTAGAGCCCTGCCCATACGATTTTTGCATTGGTGACATCGACACCGGCTTCTGTCGTATTGATATCGGCACTTGAAGAGTTAAAGGTACTGCTTGTGCTGTCTACATCGATATACCAGAGATTAAGTTGCGAGTTTGTATCTGTTGAGCTTGTGTCATTGGCATTGCTTCCCCGTAAGACGGAGTTTCCTATGATGCGAATATTGCCCTTGAGGTTACTGATAAAACGTCTCTGGAAGGTGTTCATATCTGCTGGTGGAGCAGAGGGAAGAGAAATGGTTACGGTGGCAGTAGCTGTATTGTTGATATAGTCAGTAATGGTGTAGTCAAAGAAATCCTGACCGCTGGCGTTGAGATCCGGGACATAGGTAAAGGAGCCATCGCTTTGAATGGTGACCGTACCCTGTGTAGGGGCAGTGGTAGGGGTAGTGTTGGCCGTATAGGGACGTATACCGCCGCTGTCAACGCCGTTACCTGTATCATCTGTAATAAAGTTGACACCCGTCAGGGTCAGCCCCGGTGAGGTACTGTACTGGTCATCCGTGGCTATAAGCGCAGTGCTCGTGGTACAATAGTTGGCAGAGGGGATAATGGTACGTGATCCTATACCTGCATCATTGCTCCAGGCAAGTTTGGCATAGGCATTCCCTCCCCATTCCACAAACTCGATAGTAATCGGATATGTACCGGCGGACAGGGAGACAGGAGTAGCGTCTACAAAGTTGTTGCTTCCGCCTGTCCATGTGCTGCTGTCGTAGATTGTGTTGCCGTCAATAATCAGACGTATGGCATCATCATGTGCCAGAGAAAAAGTATAGGTGGCAGTTTCGGGGATGAGAATAGTGCCGCTCCATTTGATGCTGAAATCATCATTGTTGACGCTGGCATCCGGGCTTCCGCTTCCCCAGTCAAAGTCAATATCATTGTCTATTCGGGAAAGCACTATAGGCAGCGTCTGTGTGCGGTTGTTGTAGTATTGTCCTAAAAGTCCGGGTGTACCGGGACATGTGCCTACTTCGGAAACAGTGATGGTAAAGTTTCTTGTTGCAGAGGTGCCATCCTTGTCACTGGCGGTGGCATCACAGCTATAGGTACCTGCAGTAGAGGGTGTACCGCTGATGAGACCGGTAGAGGTGTTGAAATCCAGACCGTCTATTGCAGTATCGCAAGAGAAATTATAGGTAATGGGATCACCCTCTGTCTGTGTACTGTATGCAGAGAGATCCAAAGAAAAGGCATCACTTGTTGTAGCAGTCTGGTCCGGTATACTATCCAGGATCGGAGGTGTACCGGCCTTTGGGGTGGCATCAATCCTGACATAATCCAGGCCGGCTCCCTCTTTGTAGTATGTGGTGTCGACCTCAAAGCCCAAGGCCAGATTTCCGCTTGCATCTATGGGGACTGCCAGCGTCCGTGTGTAGTATCCGTCTCGAAAGGTATAGTCCTTTACTACCGATCCATTGGCATGTACTCTGAGAAAATCTTGACTGGGTCCCCTGTTTTCCCATCCGCCGTAGGTAACAACTTCAAACGTAATGGTAGCAGTCTGGTTTGCATAGGCGGCACCAAAATAGTAGGTTTTGGTTGCAGTATTGTCTTTGGCAATATCCATCCATCCACTGTACAATTTATACCCCCCGCTCCAGCCGTCAAGGCTTGAACCGGTGAATTCATCATTTGCAACCTGGGCAGAAAAACTTAGCTGTGTTGAGGTGACAAGCAGAATCACCAACAGGTAAAAAAATTTTAAAATTTTCATAAAAACTCCCAACATTATAGAAATCATCTTTCGCACGCTTCCCGATTATAACAAAAAAATGTCAAATTGGAAATTTGTTTTAGATGATACGGTATACTTTTGTAAAAGGAGCTTGATCATGTACAAAAAAATATTTCAAATGACCGTATGGCCAGCCATACTCTGCGGAGGGATTTCTTTTGCTTCAACACTGGATATCTATCAGGATGGTGCCAAGTATCGTATGATTCCTACAGACAGTTACCTGGGGTTTACCAAGGGTGTTGTGGCAGTATGTGAAGGGCAAACACTTTCACTGAAAAGTGCTGAAGAGTGTGCTGAAAACGACCGCCTCTGTAAAGTAAAAAAGGATATCACAAAACTGGAAATCGAGCGTAATATATTGCACTATGAATCAGAAACACTGGAGAAACTGATTACACTCTCCAAGCCGACCCAGATCGATGCCTCCAAATGGATTGAAGCAGCTTCCAAAATAGGCAAACACAAGGCAGTACTGTTGGCAAAAGAGAAGCATCTCTCTCTGCTGCTTCGGGATAAACAGGCAGCTTTTTCACGGCAGGCTCCTTCCCTCAAGCCGTTGTTCCTGCAGAAAAAATGTGCAGGAGAGCTGGAGCTTACAATTCCGGCAGGCTATATTGGGGCAAGGTTGCTGTATGAAGCCGATACCAGTGATCCTGCCTCTATCTCGGTGAAACAGTATATTGCACTCTCCAACCACAGTGGTATTGACATCATTGCCAAAGAGGGGCATATCTATGCCAAATCCTACCGTATCTATCTGCATCCTCAGCAGTTTACACCATGGATTGCCCGTATTCAGCCGGAGAGAAGTGCTGTGAAAAAATCCAGAGCACTGAGCAAAATGAGTTATGCAGAGACACCTATGGAGAGTGCCGGTGCAGATGTGGCGTCAGTAGAACCTGTGGCCAATGTGGGGAGTCTTGTACAGACAGGCTATAAAAACTATCAACTCTCCGGTATTGAGCTGCCCTCGACTGGTAAGGAGATCAAGATCAAACTGGCAGATTACAAGGTGCCGGCGACCTGTGAGCTTGTCAGCTATCCCTATAGAGACACGCAGGTATATCAGGCATGCCGTTTTTCTCCCCGAGCAGCAATTGAATCCAATCGGTGGCGTATAGAGAAAAACAAAAGACTGGTCAGTGATCAGGCCTACGGAGAGTATAGAGAGGGTAAATATCTGCTCAATGTAGATGTGGATGACGAGGTGGTGATTCAGCGTAAACCTATCGTGAAAAGAGACAGAAGCAGTGGTATTTTCGGTGGGTCTATTCGTAAAAAGGATGGTTTTGTACTGGATCTGACCAATCTCTCCAATCAGGTCAAAGATATCAGTATTACGGAACGTATTCCAACCTCTACTACTGATAAAATCAAGGTCAAACTCCTTAAAGTAGAGGGTGCTGACAGCTATAAACTAGGTAAAGACGGGAGAGTGGATATAGCTGTTTCTCTCACTCCAAAGATGCATAAAAAACTCAAAATACTGTTTGAACTAAGCTATGACAAAAATACAAAAATACGCTACTGAGACAGAAATTAGGGCATCTCATGCTATAATGCCTGTGCTAATTTTCAAGAAAGGATAAAAATGACAGCAGATGCAACACAAAAAGAGTCAAAAACCATTGATCAGAGAATAGACAGAATTTACAAAATGGCCAAAGAACATTTCGGAGAGGTGCGGTTTGTCGGTATCAAACGACACACCAAAGTAGGCTGGGTTGCCAAGATACAGTTTGACGAGTTTGACTCTTTTATGGCAGAGGGAGAGACGGCAGTCGATGCCCTTCGTTCATTGAGAAAGAGACTTAAAAAAGTGATCGACAGATACAATACCGTGTAATAAAATTAGAGATTAGAAATTTGGGATTGTATTGGTGAAAAAAAATATTGTACTGATAGGATTTATGGGTGTAGGCAAGGGGACAGTTGCCCGTGCCTATGCCAAACGCTACGGGGTATTCAATGTTGATACGGATGACCTGATCGAATCCTCTGTCAATAAAGAGGTCAAAGCTATTTTTGTCAGCAAGGGAGAAGCCTATTTTCGTGCACTCGAACAGAAAACGGCTACATGGCTCCGTAAAAGTGTCAAAGGTACACTGATCAGCTGCGGCGGTGGATTTTACAAGGTAGACAAGCTCAATGAAATCGGTACAATAGTCCTGCTCGACGCCTCCTTTGAGTGGATTCACAATCGTCTCAAAAGTGCCAAAAATGCAGAAGAGAAACTTGCCAAACGTCCGCTTTTTTCAGAGATTGACAAAGCCAGAGCATTGTATGATGAACGGGAGGCTGCCTACAAAGAGGTAGCAGATATTGTGGTCAATGTCGAAGGAAAAAGCATGAAAGAGATCTGTAAAGAGATCAAAAAAAGAACCAAGTCCCTGTAGGATGCGTGACACGCACTATCTCTCTTATAATTGATTATTGTCGCCAATTACAATATTTGGTGCGTGTTACGTACCCTACACCTTCTCCCAATACTCCAACCCTTTATAGATCGCGGTTAATACCCCAAAGATCAACATGGTTGAAATGATGCACTGCGGTGCCTGATCCTTGAAGTTGCCGCCACTCTGAAAAATGGTGTAAAGTACGGTGACCCATACAATGAGTGTCAGGAGAGCGGCAGCTCTTTTACTCCAGAGGATGATCTGTTTTTTCTGTTTCTGTTTTGCTTGATTCATGGGCGTATTTTATCCTAATTCGCTATAATTTCCCAACTACAATCAAAGAGGTTTGATGCAAACATTTGAGCAGTACCTACGAGATAATCTACCCCGGGCAGAGAGCTTTCACCCTGTGTATGAAAAGGCACTGGGAGAGATGCTTCTGGCCGGAGGCAAGCGGTTTCGTCCTATGCTTTTGCTAAGAGTGGTAGAGGCATATGCCCCGCTGCTTCTTGAGTCTTCGATGGCACCGGCACTTGCGTTGGAATATTTTCATACCTATTCCCTGATCCATGATGATCTGCCTGCCATGGATGATTCCCCACTCCGGCGTGGAAAGCCTACACTGCATACACGTTATGATGAAGCCACTGCAATTCTGGCCGGGGATGCACTCAATACCCATGCATTTCTGTTGTTGTCCCGGGCAGCTTTTCGTGAGGATATTCGTATCAAACTGGTAGAGATACTTGCGTATAATGGCGGTACGGAGGGAATGGTACTGGGACAGGCGATGGATCTCTATTTTGAAAATACCCCACTCAATATCGAGCAGGTTAAACAGCTGCATAGCCGAAAAACTGCGATGCTGATTGCTGCCTCTTTGCAGATGGGTGCAGTGATTGTAGGACTGGAACGGTCTGTACAGGAGGCACTGTATGCATTTGGTATGGGTCTGGGGCTGTTGTTTCAGATTCAGGATGATATCATCGATGAGACGCAGAGCAGTGAAGAGGCAGGAAAAGTGACAGGCAACGACAGTGATAAAAACAGCTTCATCAATCTACTTGGATTAGAAGAGAGTATTATACAGGCAGATGCCTTGGCAGAGACGCTGGAGCAGCAGTTTGCCCAATTTGACGAGAAGTTGCAGCAGGCACTGCACCCACTTATGACACAATATTTACATAGACACAAAGGATAAAAGCCGATGGCAATCACAGAAGAGAACAGAATGCGTAGAAAAATGGCGGATACGATACGGTTTTTGGCAGCAGATATGGTACAAAAAGCCAACTCTGGTCATCCGGGTGCACCGATGGGGCTGGCAGATATTGCTGTAGTACTGAGTGAACATCTCAGGCACAACCCAAAAAATCCCAAATGGCTCAATCGTGACCGTCTGGTCTTCTCCGGTGGGCATGGGACAGGATTGATCTACTCTCTCCTGCATCTGTGGGGCTATGATGTCAGCCTTGATGACCTCAAAAACTTCCGACAACTGGACTCCAAGACTCCGGGGCATCCTGAGTATGGACATACTGACGGTATCGAGATCACCACAGGTCCTTTGGGTCAGGGGATCGCCAATGCGGTCGGCTTTGCCATGGCAGAGGCCTATACCGCCAATCAGGTCAATTCCGATACCTGTGACCTGATCGATCACAAGGTCTACTGCCTCTGCGGTGACGGAGACCTGCAAGAGGGGATCAGCTATGAGGCCTGTGCTCTGGCTGGACACCTGGGGCTCAAAGATCTGATTCTTATCTATGATTCCAACGAGATCACGATCGAAGGGGATACCAGTATTGCATGGAGTGAGAATGTGGCTCAGCGTTTCGAGGCGCAGAACTGGAATGTTCTCAAAATCAACGGCCACTGCTATGATGAGATTGACAAAGCTCTTGCCGAAGCCAAAACGGCAACCAAGCCTACCATCATTATCGCAAACACCATCATCGGTAAAGGGGCAGAAGGACTGGAGGGCAGCCATGAGACCCACGGTGCCCCACTGGGTGAGGAGACCATTAAAGCTTCCAAGAGGAAAGCAGGGTTCCCTGAAGAGGAGACCTTCTATATCCCTGAGGATGTACTGTTGAGGTTCCGCTGTGCTTTGGAGCAGGGAGAGCTGGCAGAAAAAGAGTGGATTCATAGACAAAAAGAAGCCCCGCTGATCGAGCAGAATCATGCGCTGGAGCGACTGCAAGACCCAGACTTCTCTATCATCGAATATCCTGATTTTGTAGGGTCAGATGGTTTTGCGACCAGAGATTCCAACGGGCAGATCCTCAATGCCATTTCCAAGGCACTGCCGGGCTTTATCGGAGGTTCCGCAGACCTTGCTCCTTCCAACAAAACCACCCTCAAAGAGATGGGTGACTTCCCCAAAGGCAAGAACATTCACTTCGGTATCCGAGAGCACGCGATGGCAGCAATCACCAATGCCATGGCACTCTACGGTACAGTGATCCCTTTCAATGCAACCTTCTTTGTCTTCTCCGACTATATGAAACCAAGTGCCAGAATTGCAGCACTGACCAGTATTCAGAACTTCTTTGTCTGGACCCATGACAGCATCGGTGTAGGAGAGGATGGCCCGACCCATGAGCCTATCGAGCAGATGAGCCAGTTCAGAGCACTGCCGAACTTCTATGTCTGGAGACCGGCTGATGCAACAGAAAATGTTGAAGCCTGGAAGACTGCTCTACAGATGCGGGCCCCGCATGGCTTTGTCCTTAGTCGACAGAAGCTCAAGACTCTCAAGCCTGAGAGAGACTTCGGAGAGGTGAGCCGTGGTGCCTATATTGTCAAGAAACGAGAGAATGCTACATTGACTATCATGGCAAGCGGCTCTGAACTGATGCCTTCACTGCAGGCAGGCTGTTTTCTGGAGCAGATGGGTATTCTGGCCAATATCGTCTCTGTACCCTGCCTGGATCTGTTTAACGAACAGGATGCAGCCTATAAATCAGCAGTCATTGACCCTGACACCAAGGTCCTGGCTGTAGAAGCAGCCTCAGCGACCGAGTACTACCGCTATGCTGATGATGTACTTGGTATGGAGAGCTTCGGAGCCTCTGCACCAGCGGGTGAACTGTTCAAAAAGTTTGGCTTTACCATCAAAGGGATCAAAAAACGTGCCTGTGCGCTGATGGGCGTAGAGAACAAATCTGTCACGATTGAGAAGCTTGGAGAGGCGTGATCCTATAGGGATATGGCACCCAAACAACGCGGCAAACACGACCAGAATTTTGACACGCTCATAGAGAAATTCGAGGATCGTATCTATGGTACGGTCAAAGGAGAGTGGCGGCTCAAGCTACTGCAGGAGGATCTGGCAGCACTGTATGCGTCAGCACCTTTGGATATCTGGGATGCAGGATGCGGACTGGGACAGATGGCACTCTGGTTTGCCCGGAACAAGCACCATCTGACCTGTTGCGATATCTCTTACAAGATGCTGGAAAAGGCAAAATCGGCATTTGCAGATGCAGGTGCAGCAGCGAACTTTTACAAAGCACCCTCCCAGGAGATTGCCACAACCCTCCCACCTCAGGATCTTGTACTTTTCCATGCTGTGATTGAATGGCTTGCCCATCCTCTGGAGACGCTGGAGAGCGTTGCAGACCGTGTGAAACCCGACGGGTATCTTTCTCTGCTCTTTTTTAACTACCACAGTTTTGTCTACCGCAATGCACTCAAGGGCACATGGAGACTGCCCTTCCTTCTTGATGAAAACAAATGGTATGGCAAAGGCAAGAAGCTTACCCCTCCTCATCCACAAAAACCGGAAGTGTTACTTGCATGGCTGGAGTCCCATGGTTTTACTGCTGAAACTATTACGGGGATTCGTGTCTTTCATGACTACATAGAAGAAGAGGTCTTGCAAAAATCTGAGATAGAAGCGCTGTTGGCACTGGAGTATAAGTATTGTCGGGAGCCTACCTATCGGACTATGGGACGGTATATACACATTGTAGCCAAGAGAAATGCTACGGTTTAGCTCTTTGAGGTGATCATATAGCCTAATCCATTGGCATTGGTAATGATATCATGGTCAACTGTTTTTCTGAATCGACTGATGAGCGATCTCAGATTGCTGTCATGATCAGGTTCATTCCAGATATAGAGAGAGTTGTGCATTGGAAACAACACTGTCTCTATTTTTTGCCAGTATTTCGATTAGTTTGGACTTGTTGCTGCTGAGCGGTACCTCTCTGCCCTCTTTTTCCAGACGATGTAACGCCGTATTGTAGGCAAAACCATATTTCAGCGGGATCAATATCTCATCTTGTGGTCCTCTGGTTGTATTCTGTAATGCCATGCGGACTGTGGCGATGATCTCTTTTTCCCTGTAGGGCTTCATCAGGTAGGCGATAGCCTGTGCATCCAGAGCATATTGAATCATCTCTTCATCGGCATAGGCAGTCAGGAAGATGATTTTACATTCAGGATGTGTACGTTTGAGAATGACAGCCACTTCAGATCCTGTCATGACCCCCTTGAGCATGATATCCATCAGGACGATATCTACGGAGCACGCTTTCAACTGTTTAAGAGCTTCTTGTCCGTTGTCGGCAATACCCTTTGTCTCAAACCCTTCTGCTTCCAGAATCTCTTTGAGGTACTGGGCTGAGATTAAATCATCCTCGACGATAAAAATGGAGTGCTTTTTCATAGGATTATTATAGATGACTCTTCTTTTGTGGTAGCTTATCGGAAGCCAATCAGAGGGTAGATTTATCTTGTATGGCTCTTCTGGTACGCAATCAAAACCTTGGATACCATGCCTTATAGAAGAATTCTGTATGCAACACTCATGCAATACTTTTGGGATATGATAGGTAGTGGGGCAGTTGATAAATGCTTCTTTGTGGCAGCAGTTATAAAAAATTTACCCGGGTTGGGATAAAATGTATACCGATATATCCGAAAAGAGATAAATATGAGAATATCAGTGCGTGATTTTATGCGATTTGGCCGTAAAAACAGATTGATATATGGTATGACAGGGGCAATCTCCTTGATCGCATTTTCCGGAGCAGTGGTAGACCTGCTGACGGGAAGATATGCACAGGCGTTTGTACAGGGTATTATTGTCATAATGGCAGTACTTCTGCTAAGCTACTACCACATAAGCAGAAACTATACAGTATTTATCTATAGTGGGATTATGACAGCAACAGTAGGGTATAACCTGCTGCTCTATCTGGATCGTTTTACCCTTCACAGTTATCTGATTTTGATGATTATTCCGCTGGTAATCTTTTTTCTCTTACCGTTGAAACAGGCTTTGGTGACAAGTATACTCTACTATTTGGGAACAGCAGCCTTTAGTTACTATGGATACAGGGTATTGTGTATAGAGTCTGAGATGTTTACACCGGAAGCAGTACAGGTCTATTTTTTTGGTGGGGTGTTTATTTTGCTCTTTGGTGTTTTTTATCAGCTTGCTATTGAAGAGAGTTATCAGAAACTTGAACATGCCAATACCCAAAAGGCCCTGTTGCTTAAAGAGATCCACCACCGCATCAAGAACAATCTCAACAAGATGTCCTCTGCACTGGGTCTGCAGATTTTACGTATTCGTCAAGGGCATGGTGAAGATGCAGAAGAGATTTTGAGAAAAAACAAGCTGCGTATCGAAGCGATGTCTTTGGTGCATGAGGCGCTGTATCAGTCTGAAGATATCGGCAATGTAGAGGTAGAGGCATATATGCATAAACTGATTGATCTCATCGCCCGTACCTATGCACGCAATATTACAGTCAATATATATTCTGACAGGATCTCTATGCCTCTCGAGAAGATGCTTAGATTGGGTACTATTCTTAATGAACTCTATACGAACAGTATCAAACATACGCATAGTGATGAAAAGATGCATATAGACATCAATGTGACACAAAGCAATGGTATGTGTGAACTAATTTACCGGCAGAATGGACACTCCTCCCGTATTGATCCTATGCTTCTTAGAGAGAGCCATGGTATGGGTATGATGCTGATTACACTTTCTGCGGAAGAGATGGACGGAGAACTCTTTATCGAATCCAAGGAAAGTGATCTGCGGTTTATTATACTGTTTGCCTGCTAATTGCCTCTTTCGGACATAACTTATCTTTGCATGTTAATTTGGTTATTTCAACGGATGACCGTCTATACAGCGTAAAAAAGCATGATATGTCTCGCCACTGCTTTGGTAGTGTCCGAAGTGTTTTTTGCCAAGGGTCTGACATGGTTTAACCTGCATAGTACAGCCTTTGTAATGCAGTGCTGTTCCGTTATGCTCCTTGCTTGTGTAGCATACATTCAGCAGAGGGCCGTTCTGGGCATGCTCTCCATCACGGAGGGGATTGAAAATCTGTTCTACATACGGAGGACAGGGTATCCTGCTGGCCTGTGCCTGTGTAATGCCCTGCTTCAGGTCCATTACTGCAACTTCCTGCTGTGCCTGACTGGGAACCTCAATGTTGACACCGAGCTTCTCTTTTGCATCAAAATACAGGGCCATATCTTTGTCCATCAGCAGATATCCCATATCCCCTTCACCACCACATTCATAATGGTTTTGTTTGTTGTTCCAGCGACAATAGAGCTGCTGCTTCATAGTCATCTTTCGGCCACTTTTGTCGAGAAAAAGAAGTATATTGGGATATGCCTCCTCTTGGGGAAATGCTTTGGGAACTGCTGTAATAATACGTTGCCATGGAACAGGGCTGTTGAGTGAAAAATTATTTGCCTGGTATTCATAGCAATGATAAAAATCTTGCGCATGCAGTATACCTCCTGCTGCCAGTATCAGTATAACTCTTCGTATGATCCACATAGGGTATATCCTCCTGCTTTTTTTGTGTTACCTATTATAGTAGGTTAGTGTTGCATATCTGTTGCATCCCTCTCTTTCTCTTTAGTAAAATGCAATACTCCTGCAATATTTTTGGATTATAATGAAAGGAGGGATGTACTTTATCTAGAAAAGGAGGTGCACAATGTGGAAAAAGATACTACTGGGATTGGTCGTTCTGATAGCAGTGGTGCTGACTTTGGTGATGGTGATGACTGCCGGTATGACGGATACGGCAGAGTCCTTTTTCAAGAGTGTGGCTGCCAAAGAATATGACAAGGCATACAGTTATCTCTCAGAGGACTTTACCAAAAGTGTCAGCAAGGAGCAGTTGATCAAGTATATGCAGCGTACAGGACTGCAGAACTATCGTGATGTGAGCTGGGGCAATCGTTCGGTTGAGGGGAAGCGTGGAGAGGTGGAGGGGACAGTTGAAACAGTCTCGGGAGGTGCCATCCCTGTCACTGTCAAATGTATCAAGAAGCGTGACGGAAGCTGGCGTATCTATGCAATCAACAAGCCCGCCTCAGGGATAGGGCAGGAGACAACTGTGGGGCAGGATACTACTGTACTGCAGCCTCCCGGAGAAGAGGCATCTCGCAAACTGGTCAAAGCGTGTATCGCGCATTTTGCAGAGGCTATCAATAAAAAAGATACGAGCAGTTTCCGGCTATTTACCTCTAAAGCATTTCAAAAAGAGGTCACTGTAGGGCGACTTAATAGTGCTTTCAAATCTTTTATGGATATGGAAACAGATTTTACAGTACTGGATCGTATGGATCCTGTGATTGATCCCAAGCCGGTATTGAAAGAGGATGGTACTTTACATATAGAAGGCTATTATGCAACATCACCCAACAAGCTTTACTACAGCCTGGACTACATACAGGAGGAGAATATATGGAAGCTTATCCGTATCAATGTGGAACTGAAATAAAAAATACCGTTTTTGAAATGTAACAAAAAGAGAGCATAAGAAAAATATAAAAGAAGGAGGAAAAAGATGAAAAATCTTCTCATAGGTGGGCTTGCGGTAGTAATAGGGCTTTTTATCCTGGGTGAACTGCTTTATAGCAGAGTGGTACTGGGGAGTACAACCATGTCCGGTCTGG
>JAUTBY010339619.1:0-17081 GCA_032361585.1 Peltospira operculata | reverse complement strand
ATTGCGTCTACAGCGTTAATATACAGCATTTAATAAGAAAATATCCCCTTAATTAATATTATAAAATATTTAAGAATAAATTTTTAAAAAGTATATCTTTTTTTAAAAAAAACTATATTTTTTGATTAAAAAAAATGATTACTACTCACACTAAATATTCAAAAGAAAAATACCGTAAAACTTGCACCAATTTTAACTTTTTTGTCATACTAAAAGAAAATGACAAAGGAGATAATATGAACCAAAAAAATGAACAACCAATATGGCTCAGTCCTAAAGAATTATTTGAGCAATTTGGCATTGCATTACCCACACAGGCAAAGTACCGTATGCAGAAAAAAATACCCTATAGCAAAATTGGAAGTAAAATTTTCTACAAATTATCAGATATCCATCGTTGGATAGATACAGCAAAAGTAAATTGATGAGAGTATGTGGAAGAGGGTGTGGGTTAGCCATCGGCGTTTGAGAGCCAGCATATGTTTGGTCGGACAAAGTCCTCTCAAACAAAGCTGGTTAGGGAATTCCCTAAGACCCTTTTTCTGAAATATATTGGAGATAAATATGGAAAATAGAACGATAAAAAAATCATTTCGTTTTACTCAAACAGAATGGTTACAAATTGAGACTAAATGTAAAATCTCTGGATTGACACCCTCTCAGTATTTTCAACAAATTGCAACCACAGGACAAGTAGCTAAACGAGATTGTCTCAAAGAGAAACAGCTCTATTTGGGTCAAATTGGTATGGTAGGAAATAATATAAATCAAATCGCAAGAAAACTTAATAGTGGTGAGAAAGTTGATATATGGATGTTGCACCTTTTACTTAAAATTGAAAAAAAACTAAATGAAGATTGGCTCTCATGATTTTAAAGATAAATCAAAAAAGTAAAGGTAAACGAGGTGTGGTTGAGTATTTACTAAATGAGAGAGAAGAAGAGGGTACAGCATTTATATTAAGAGGAAATGCTGAAATTACAAAGGCTTTGATTCAGAGTATCGAACGTAAGCATAAGTATTTAAGTGGTGGGCTCATGTTTGCCAAAGAAGAGTATATCAATGATGAGCAAAAAAGAGAGATCATGGATGCTTTTGAAGAGGTGCTTTTTGTAGGTATAGATAGTAGTAACTATAACATACTTTGGGTCGAGCATTCAGATAAAGAGCGTATAGAGTTAAACTTTGTTGTACCAAGAGTAGTACTAGATACGGGTAATGACTTAGATTTATATTCACATAGAAGGGATTTACCTCTGTTTGATATGTGGAAAAATGGAATCAATGTTAAATACAGGTTAGCAGATCCTAATGACCCTAGACGTTCAAGGACAATGACAGAGCGAACTAACGTTGCACGAGGAGATGGGTACATCGTAGCAAATCGTAAAACTTTAGATGAAACTTTGCATCAACTTGTGAAAAAGAAGCAGATACAAAGTAGAGATCAGATGATAGAGTTACTTCAAAAAAGTGGCTATGCCATCACACGTAAAAATGAAGAGAGTATCAGTGTAAAACATGATGATATTGGCAAAAAAGCATTACGTTTAAAAGGAGGAATATATAGTGAATCATTCACAAGCTATAGAGGAGTTGAAACAATCAGCCAAGAGCGAGAGCGACAAATTGCAGAGTATGATACTAAAGTTGCACGAGGAGAGACTGGAACAGATAGAAGCACATATCAAAAGTACTTACAAACAAGAATTGACAGACATAAAAAGCGATATGCAAGGTCTCCAAGAAACCGTATACAAGATCTACAACCTGCTCACACAAAAGAGACAAAAGAAGTGGTGGTAAAGCGTAGCGATGAAGATAAGAGGAGCGTAGAACATGAGCGAATTAGAGCATTTATTGAAGAAAGTAGAAGAAGACGAGAAGAGAGCCTTGCAAGAGCAGGAGAGAGAAAGGATACACTTTTTAGAAGAATTGAAAAGCTTGACTCACATCTACAAAAACACCTTAGAAGAACAGAACAAAAGTTACATAGAAAGCTTACAGAGACAAGAAATGTTATGGAAAAAGACATTACAGCAAATGCAGAGCGAATTGATGCACAAATTAACCATGCAGACACAAAAAACAGAACGATTACAGAAAGAGTACGAGAGTTACTTGAAGGAGTTCATGCACACATTGAAAACTTTAAAGGATCAATTGTCAGAGTTACAACTGCAATAAAAAAGATGAGCCTATTCAAGCAGGCAAGTGAAGAGATGTTATCTGAAGATGTACAAAGGATAAGATAATGGATAGAGATATGGAATGCATATTATGTGCTGATATAGCACAAGAGAGAAAATATTTTTTTATGGGTAAACCTCTGTGTACTATGCATTATGCAGAGTATTTAGAGGTTTTAATAGAAAGCCTAGAGTGTACATTTGGAGGTGCTGATGCAGCAAATGCATTTAATGAATATAGGCAAACATTGGAGCCTGTACCATTGAGTGAAAAAGAAAGGATAGTGAAAGAAGAGAAAAAAATAAAAGCAAAATCTAATAAAGAGAGTGAGTTGTATTACTATAGATAGTAGAACAGGTTAATCAGTATACAGCAGAGTGCAAATAACCATTGCCGTGATTATTTGCTTTACAACCAACTTGAAAGGAAGACTATAGTGTTATATTATCTGAACTTTCCTTATTCTCGTATAGGAAAATATAATGCCTATTATTAAAGACTATAGGAGTCGTAATTTTTTACAAATAGATAAAGAGGCATTTAAACTTTTATCACAAAATGCGATTATAGTCTATTTGACTTTTGTATATGTAGATAAAAAAATTGATCCAACTGATAAATACATGGCAAAAAGATCTAAAATGTCTCCAAATACATATAAACAAGCAAAAAAAGAATTAATTGACAATGGATATATCTATGTTGAACGAAAAGGAGCAAAGGGTGCAAAGATTGTTTATCACTTTGGTAAAAATGCAGTTAAATTCTATTTTGAAGAAAGAGATAGAAAATTAAAAGAAAGGTACAATATTTGAGCTTTTCATGAAAAGTATAAAAATTGGTCTTTTCAGAAAGGGTTAAAAATTGGTACAACAATATATTAGAATATATTTAGAAGAAGCTACAAACTCTAATATCTTTTACATTCCTCACGCACTATCGTTTGTGTGAACATTTTTGCTACGCACCGCTTCGCTAAAATCGTCCTTGAGTAATTGTATATAAGACAGTTTTTAAGCCCAAAAGACCTATAATATCTCTTAATAAAATAATTGATACTAATATATAATCATGACAGGGAAGTGTATGCAGACAAAAGAGAATGATATAGAACTAGACTTTATCAAAAAGCTAGAAGAACTCAAATACACCTATCGCCCTGATATTAGGGATAAATCCTCTCTTGAGGCAAACTTCCGTGAGAAATTTGAAGCACTCAATCGCGTACACCTAACTGATAATGAATTTAACAGACTACTGGACGACATCATCAGCCCAGATGTATTTAAAACCTCTAAATGCCTGAGAGAGATAAACAGCTTTGAGCGTGAAGATGGTACGCCTTTGCACTATACGCTTGTAAACATCAAGGATTGGTGCAAAAACTCGTTTGAAGTGATTAATCAACTGCGTATCAATACCAAAGACAGCTTTCATCGTTATGATGTGATACTCTTGCTTAATGGTCTGCCACTGGTGCAGATAGAGCTGAAAACTTTGCAGATAAGCCCTAGACGAGCGATGCAACAGATTATCAAGTACAAAAACGATGCAGGTAATGGCTATGCCAATAGTCTGCTTAGTTTTATGCAGCTCTTCATCGTCTCTAATCGTAGTAATACTTGGTACTTTGCCAACAACAACAGCAAGCATTTTAATTTCGATGCAGATGAGCGATTTTTGCCTATCTATCAATATGCCGATACAAAAAACAAGAAAATTGTTGAACTAGATGCTTTTAGCGATGCGTTCTTGTCCAAATGTAAATTAGCCGAGATGCTCAACCGTTATATGGTGCTTGTGCAGAGTGAGTCACAGCTGATGATGATGCGACCGTATCAGATATATGCCGTTGAAGCCATCACTGAGTGCATAGATGACAACAGAGGCAATGGCTATATATGGCACACCACAGGAAGCGGTAAAACGCTGACCTCTTTCAAAGCCTCTACACTTCTCAAAGAAGATGATAACATCTCCAAAGTGCTTTTTGTGGTCGATAGAAAAGACCTAGACCGTCAAACACGAGAAGAATTTAACAAGTTTCAAGAAAACTGTGTCGAAGAGAATACCAATACCCATACGCTTGTAGAGCGTCTGCTCTCCACAGACTATGCCGACAAGGTTATCGTCACCACCATACAGAAGCTAGGACTTGCTCTCGATGGGAAAAATAAGAAAAACTACAAAGAGCAGTTAGCCCCACTAGCCGATGAAAGAGTAGTCTTTATCTTTGATGAGTGTCATCGTAGTCAATTTGGTAAAAACCACAAAGCCATCAAAGACTTTTTTCCTAACTCTCAACTCTTTGGGTTCACAGGTACGCCTATATTTGAAGATAATGCCAAAACCATGAGCATAGAGGGAGAGGAGGCGACACTCAAGACCACCGAAGACATCTTTGAAAAAGAGTTACATAGCTACACTATTACCCATGCCATAGATGACGGCAATGTGTTGCGTTTTCATGTAGATTACTTCAAGCCTGAGGGTGAAGTCACTACCAAGACGCCACCCGTCAAGGCTGTTGTCGAGGCGATACTGGACAAACATGACAAAACCACAGCCAACAAAAAGTTCAATGCCGTTCTAGCTACTAGCTCTATCAACCATGCGATAGAGTATTTTAGACACTTCAAAGAGTTAGACCATGACCTGAACATCGCTTGTGTGTTCTCCCCACCTGCCGAGGGTAACAAAGACATCGCCCAACTGCAAGAAGACCTGCCCACCGAGAGAGAAGACAACAAAGTAGAGCCTAGTCTAAAAAAAGAGGCACTTAAAGAGATTATCAGTGACTACAATGCACAGTACGATACCAATCACAATATCAACCACTTTGATGTCTACTACCAAGATGTGCAAACACGCATCAAGAGCCAAAAATACTCCAATGCAGATGTACCACATAGTGACAAGATAGACATTACCATCGTGGTCGATATGCTTTTGACAGGGTTTGACAGTAAATTCCTCAATACCCTCTATGTCGATAAAAATCTCGAATACCATGGACTCATACAAGCCTTTTCCCGTACCAACAGAGTGCTAAACGATACCAAGCCTTATGGTAATATACTAGACTTTCGCTCACAGCAAAAAAAGATGGATGAGGCGATGATACTCTTCTCTGGAGAGCACAGCAAACCACCTAAAGAGATATGGCTCGTAGATCCTGCACCTAAGACCATAGAGAAGTTCCAAGAGGCAACGAAGAAGCTAGAAGCATTTATGACTGCACATGGTTTGGCAAACAGACCTGAAGAGATAGCCAATCTCAAAGGTGATGAAGCCAGAGCCGAGTTCATCAATACCTTCAAAGAGGTACAACGTCTCAAAACACAACTAGACCAACACACAGACCTACAGCCTGAACAGTTAGAAGCCATAGAGCAAACCATGCCTACTGATGACCTGCGAGCCTTTAAGTCTATGTATATAGAGACAGCCAGCAGACTACAAAAAGAGCGAGACAAAGGCAAAGATGTGCATGATGTGGTGGAGCAGCTAGATTTTGAGTTTGTACTGTTTGCTTCTACATTGGTAGACTATGACTACATCATGAGCCTCATCGCTAAGTATGCAGGGCAAGAGCCTAAAAAGCAGAAGATGAGTAAGGATCAGCTCATAGGATTGCTCAAATCCAATGCCAACATGATGGAAGAGCAAGAGGAGATGATAGCCTACATCAATAGCCTTGAGATGGGAAAGGCTTTAGGCGAAGAGCAGATAAAACAAGGCTACGAGACCTTTAGAGAGTCTAAAAACACTACAGCCTTAGATGCACTTGCTCAGAAAAATGGACTTAAAGCCGCATCGCTTCAAGCCTTTGTCGATAGAGTGCTAGATAGATATATCTTCGATGGAGAACAACTTACCGACCTGCTGGCTCCGTTAGAGCTTGGGTGGAAAGAGAGACGCGTGAGAGAACTAGCACTTATGGAAGAACTCTCTCCTCTACTGAAAAAGATGGCAAAAGGTAGAGAGTTATCGGGCTTGGAGGCTTATGATGAGTAGTAACGTGCCTGAGCTTCGGTTTAAAGAGTTTAGTGAAGAATGGGAAAGTAATAAAGTATTAGATGATATATCTGATATAGTTAGAGGTGGCTCTCCTAGACCTATTGATGACTATATGACATTAGCGAATGATGGTTTAAATTGGTTGAAAATAGCTGATGTAGATAAAAACTCAAAATATGTTACACATACAAAAGAAAGAGTTAAAAAATCGGCTTTAAGTAAAACTAGAGAAGTTGATATAGGGGATTTAATACTTTCTAACTCAATGAGTTTTGGTCGTCCATATATTATGAAAATTAAGTCTTGCATACATGATGGTTGGATTGCCGTAACTGATATTGAAAATTATATTAGTAGCGATTATTTATATTACATGATTTTATCTCCTACAAGTCAAAAGTTTTTTATAGATTATGCGGCAGGTGGTGGTATAAGAAACTTAAATGCTGATATTATAAAATCTTTACCTATAGCGTTTCCAAAAGTTAAACAAGAACAACAAAAAATAGCCGACTGCCTAAGCTCTCTTGATAGCCTGATAGAAGCACAAAACAAAAAAGTAGAGGCTCTCAAAGCACATAAAAAAGGCTTGATGCAACAGCTCTTCCCCTCTGTGGGTGAGACAGTGCCTAAGCTTCGCTTTGATGGGGTCAGTGGGGAGTGGGAGGAGAAGGAGATAGGGGAAGTATTTGATTATAAGAATGGTGGATCTTTTGAAAAATACATTGTAGAAGATGGAAAATATAATTTAATTACATTGAATAGTATAGATATAGATGGAGAATTGAAAAAAGAACACAAAACAATTTGCCTAGAGAGTGGCTTCTTAAAGAAAAATGATTTAATTATGGTTTTAAGTGATGTTGCACATGGTAATTTTCTTGGATTAACAGCAATAATTCCTGAATGTAATAAATATATTTTAAATCAAAGAATGGGTGCATTAAGTTTAAAAATAAAAGCTAATATTGAGTTTATTAGACTATATATCAATCTTAATCAAAAATATTTCAAGCTTCATGGTCATGGCTCATCACAACAAAACTTATCTAAGGGTGATATTTTAAAATTTAATATTAAAATACCTAAAGATGGAAATGAACAACAAAAAATAGCAGACTGTCTAAGCTCTCTGGATAGCCTGATAGAAACACAAAACCAAAAAGTAGAGGCTCTTAAAGAGCATAAAAAAGGCTTGATGCAACAGCTTTTTGTGAGTAGTGAGGGTTAAGATGGCGAATCAAAGAAAATTATACACATATAAGACACTTCGAGGATTAATAACAAGACTAAGAGATGATTTAAATAATCAAGATTTTGTACTGCTTTATGCTTACAACGGTACTGGAAAAACACGCATCTCTATGGAGTTTAAAGAAAAGGGTAAGCAACAGCAGGGGATTGCTAGAGATACGCTCTATTTTAATGCTTTTACTGAAGACCTTTTCCATTGGAATAACGACTTGGAAAACGATACAGAGAGACATCTCATCATCAATCAAGATTCTCAATTTTTCACAGGCTTTAGAGAACTAGCACTTGAAGAAAAGATATTTAAATACTTAGAGCGATATACCAACTTTGATTTTTTGATTGATTATGATAATTGGAAAATAAGTTTTTCTAAAAACATGATTCAAAAAGTAAGAGGCGGTGAAGATACTACAGAAAGAGTCGATAATATCAAAGTATCTCGTGGAGAAGAAAATATTTTTATATGGTGTATCTTTCTTGCTATTTGTGAACTCACTCTTGATGATTCAGAGTCTTATAATTGGGTTAAATATTTTTATATAGATGACCCTATCTCTTCACTAGATGACAATAAAGCTATCGCTATAGCAAGTGACCTTGCAAGATTACTGAAAAAAAATAGTATCGGTAAAGTTAAAACTGTGATATCTTCACATCATGGACTCTTTTTTAATGTCATGGTAAATGAACTCAAACAGCAAAAACACAAGAAATACTTTTTACATAGAGACAAACAGAGTGATATCTACACACTTCAATCTACAGATGAAACGCCATTTTTTCACCATGTGGCTACACTGAGCGAACTACAACAAGCAGTTGAATCCAATAAAATATATACGCATCATTTTAATATGTTACGAAGTGTATTAGAAAAGACTGCGACATTTTTTGGCTCTGATGATTTCTCTTATTGTGTACATGGTATGGAAGACGAAGCACTCTATGCTAGGGCATTAAACCTGCTAAGTCATGGTAAGCATTCAGTCTATGAACCACGAGAAATGGTAGAAGACAATAAAGAGCTATTTAAAGAGATATTAGCAAATTTCCATAATGAATATAAATTTGATTTACCAAATATATTTCCACAACAAACCACACAAGAGGGACAATCATGAGTGATGAAGAAAAAAACAAATTAGGTAAGATACTCTGGTCGATAGCCGATGACCTACGAGGCTCTATGAATGCCGATGATTTTAGAGACTATATGCTCTCGTTTCTCTTTTTGCGTTACCTCTCTGACAACTACGAGCAAGCCGTAGCCAAAGAACTAGGAAGCGACTACCCCGTAGTAGCAGAGGGTGACAAGCGTACACCATTAGCCATATGGTACGAGCAGAACTCCAAAGACATAGAACCCTTTGAAGAGCAGATGCGTCGTAAGGTGCACTATGTCATCAAGCCTAGCTTTTTGTGGAACGCCATAGCAGAGCAGGCACGTGTGCAGGATGATGAACTACATAAGACTCTAGAAGAGGCATTTAAGTACATAGAAAACGAGTCTTTTTCTACAGCATTTGACGGACTCTTCTCAGAGATAAACCTAAACTCTGAAAAACTTGGCAAAAACTACATGGCTAGAAATGAAAAGCTCTGTAAAATCATCACCAAAATAGCCGAAGGCATCGCAGAGTTTTCAAACGACAGTGATGCTCTAGGTGATGCCTATGAGTACCTCATAGGACAGTTTGCCGCAGGTGGGGGTAAAAAAGCGGGGGAGTTTTATACGCCTCAACCCATCTCTACCATACTCTCTCGCATCGTCTCACTAGACAGCCAAGACCCAAGTACAGGCAAAAAGAAAAAACTCAATAACATTTTTGACTTTGCTTGTGGTTCAGGCTCACTCTTGCTCAATGTACGAAACCAAATGGGCAAGCACGGCGTAGGCAAGATCTACGGACAAGAGAAGAACATCACCACCTACAACCTCGCACGTATGAATATGCTCCTGCACGGTGTCAAAGATACAGAGTTCGAGATACACCATGGGGACTCACTCACCAATGATTGGGAGATGCTAGCAGAGGAGAACCCCTCTAAAAAGATGCACTTTGATGCTATCGTGGCTAACCCACCTTTTTCACTGCGTTGGGATCCTACCGATGAGCTAGCCAAAGATTTTAGATTTAAAAATCATGGACTAGCACCCAAAAGTGCCGCAGACTTTGCCTTTCTGCTCCACGGCTTTCATTTCTTGGACAAAGAGGGAACGATGGCTATCATACTCCCTCATGGTGTACTCTTCCGTGGTGGAGCAGAAGCACGCATCAGAACCAAACTACTAGAGAGTGGACACATAGACACCGTCATAGGCTTACCTCCTAAGCTCTTTTTCTCTACGGGTATACCTGTATGTATCTTGGTGCTTAAAAAGTGCAAAAAGTCTGATGATGTACTCTTCATCAATGCCAGCGAACACTTCAGCAAAGGTAAAAGACAGAATCATTTAGAAGTAAAGGATATCGACAAGATAGTAGAGACCTATCAGTACCGAAAAGAAGAAGAGAGATACTCTCGTTGTGTAAAGATGGAAGAGATAAAGAAGAATGACTTTAATCTGAACATCTCTAGGTATGTAAGCACGGCAAAGCCTGAAAAAATAATAAAGTTAGATGAAGTACATGCTGACTTGGTTGATATAGAAAAAGATATTGCAAAATTTACTAAAGAACATAATAGGTATTTATCAGAGTTGGGACTTGATAAGATATAAAATAAAGAAAAAAATGACACCCAAAGCGACACCCAAGTAAAAAATTATCTCTTAAAGCACCTATATTAGGGGATTGTATTGGTATCCTCACGAGGACTCGAACCTCGAGCTACGCCTTAGGAGGGCACTGCTTTATCCAGTTAAGCGATGAGGACATATTTAAGGAGAAAGTAGTACTTATTTTCTCTTAAGTTGTAAGGCTTCAGCCACAGCTCTTGACTGCTCCTGCTGCTCATTCAGATAATTTCCGTAATCCTGGTTATTCTCAAGATCTTTGGCTCTTGTAGCATCTACATTATCATAAACATAAGGAAGTTCTTCCGGACTTGCTTCTGTCAGATTCTCTTCAACGATGAGATCAGCATCCACTACTTGATGCACTTTTGGCTTTTTAAGCGGTTCAGGTACGGCTTCTTTACTGCTACAAGCAGAGAGAGACAAAACAAGTGTTGTAGCCAGAAATGTGTAATATAGATATTGCATACCATCTTTCCTTCGATCTGTTTTCGGAATTATATCAAAGTAAAAATAATAAAGCGAAAATTACGCTATAATGCCACACTAATTTAAGCGTTCATCGGTCAACGACTTCTATTTTACAAAAAATCAAATCATTTAATTAGCCTAGGACCGACCTATATACTCTATACGGTAGGCTCGTTCAAACAGGATAATAATGTCATTTTCAAATTTAGGGCTTAATGAGTTTTTACTCAAAGCCGTCAAAGAGCAGGGCTACACTACGCCTACACCCATTCAGCAACAAGCTATTCCCGTTGTTATAGAAGGCAGAGATGTACTCGCAGCTGCACAGACAGGTACAGGAAAAACAGCTGGTTTCACGCTTCCTCTCCTTGAGAGACTAAGTGAAACACATCCCAAAATGCACAAGAAACAGATACGTGTACTAGTACTTACCCCTACACGTGAACTTGCCGCACAGGTAGCAGAGAGCATTAAAACCTACGGTAAATATATGAAATATACCTCCACCGTTATATTCGGCGGTGTAGGAATTAACCCGCAACTTGCCACACTGCGAAAGGGTGTGGACATTGTCATCGCGACTCCGGGAAGACTACTGGACATTGCAGGACAAAAAGGCATAGACTTTTCACGCTTAGAGACCTTGGTACTCGATGAAGCAGACCGTATGTTGGACATGGGTTTCCTTCCTGACATAAAAAGACTGCTCAAAATGATGCCAAAAGAGAAACAGACCTTACTCTTTTCCGCCACCTTTTCAAAAGAGATCAAACAGTTGGCTTCGGGACTCCTCAAAGACCCTCTACTTGTAGAAGTAGCCAGAGAGAACACTACAGCAGAGCAGGTGAGCCAAGTAGTGCATTATGTAGACAAGGGAAGAAAAAGAGAACTTCTCTCTCAACTTATTAAGACAAAGGATTGGAGACAGGTACTTGTTTTTACCCGTACCAAACACGGAGCCAATAGACTGACCAAACAGCTTGAAGAGGCAGGCATCACTGCCGCAGCAATACATGGTAACAAGTCTCAGGGTGCCAGAACCAAAGCACTTGCATCCTTTAAAGCGGGCGAGATAAGAGTACTGGTTGCTACAGACATTGCTGCCAGAGGGATAGACATAGACCAGCTTCCGCATGTGGTCAACTATGAACTGCCAAATGTACCCGAAGACTACGTTCACCGCATCGGTCGTACCGGACGTGCAGGAATGAGCGGAGAGGCGGTCTCTTTGGTCTGTATAGATGAGCATGAGCTGCTTTTCAACATCGAAAAATTCATCAAAAAAGAGATCAAAAAGGTACACATAGAAGCCTTTGCACCAGACCCAAGCATCAAAGCAGAACCTATACAGAACGGAAGAGGCGGAGGACAAAAACGTGAAGGCGGGAATTCACGTAACCGTAACCGTTCCAACAAAAAAAATGTAGGGGCAGATTCCATATCTGCCCAATCGCATAAGAAAAAGAAACCAAACAATAAAAACAACCAAAGGGCAGATATGGAATCTGCCCCTACGGGTGGTAAACAAAAACCTCAAAGCAGAAAAGAGAAATCTAACAATGCAGCTGCACAGATAGGCAGCCGTATTCAGGAAAAACTTGACAAACTAGATAAGAGAGACACAAAACAAAATAATAAAAACAATCAAAGGAGAAGATAGTGAAAAAAGTATTTAAACTCACAGACCAGAAGAAACATGAGGACAGAGTACTCGAAGCTGTAAAACACGAGATCCGAAAGTATGTAAAGCGTGAAAAGAAGAAAAAACTCTCAGACAGCAAGCTCTTTTACTGGGATTTTGACTGTAAAGTGGGAGCCACAGCAGAGTCTGCTGAAGTCGTCCTCTTTGAAGAGTTGATCAAAGCACTTGATGCTGTAAAAGAGGGTGGTGCAAAAGAGGTCTATGTTGAAGTATTGGCCAAAGAGGTGGAGAAACCTCTGAAAGTTGAGACAGAAGCAGAAGATATTGACTAATATATCAGTAATAAATGTGTGCTATTATTTATAGAAAAATAGGGATAGTATGAAAAAAATCTTATTATTTGTAATGTTTACACTGATCATAGGAATTTCTTTAAACGGATGTGCAACATGGCATGGAGTCAAAAAAGATTCCCAGCGTACATGGCATGTGATCACAGCATAGATGCAAAACCGTTATGTAGCAGATGTGGGAGACTTTGGAAAGTTCCAACTCTTCCGCTACCTCTTTAACCATCCGAAAAGTCCGCTAGACGGTAAAAAACTCTCCCAGATCTGGTTCATGCACCAAGGGGAGGGCGAGCAGAACAATGACGGAAAACACATCAACTATTTTGAACGTTTTAAGGGAAGTGACGACTACCTGGAAGAATCTCTCCTTGAGCTCATCATGCGTGACAAACGGGAAGTCACAGAACTTGAGAACCTCAAACTCCTTCCCAATGCACACTTTTTTTACCAAGAAGTACCCAAAGTCCTGGAAGACCGCTATTTGTGGCTCAACCAAGCCCTGACATTCTCAAACAAAAGCCAGATCGTCGCCGTAGCACCGGATAACGGTATGGCACTTAAATGCAGAAAAGAGGAGAGATGCTTTGACTTTCTCACACTCTCAGACCACTACAGCCAAAAACCCTCACCGCACAAGTACATCTTTGCAGATGAACTTAGCTATTTCTACCGTTTACCCTACCTTGAAGTTTGCATCGTCTACCAACACTTAAGCCGCTGTTTCAGCCACAACGGGCAGATAATCTCCCTCTTGTCCGACCTTCAAAAAGAGTACACCCACGTACTGGCGATCAAACACAAACCGTATTCACCACGTGTCTTTTTCTTCCTCTGTAAAAGTGAGGTGATAAAAGAGAGTCTTGAGCTTAGACTCTCTTTGTTTACTAAGGAACACAGTGAGTTTTGGGATCTCTTTCTCTAAAAATATGACAATATGTCATATTTTTAACCCTTCTACATTTTGTATATTACAATACTCTTATATTATGTAGGAGATTGTGATGGATGAGTTGATAGTGCAGGGCGAGATCAGTGCTAAGATATTGACACTTCGTGGTCAACAAGTAATGCTAGATAGGGATTTGGCTGAGTTGTATGGTGTTAAGTCCATACGTTTAAGGGAACAAGTTAAAAGAAACAGTGAAAGGTTTCCTTCTGATTTTATGTTTCAGCTCAATGAAAAAGAGGTGGATTCTATGGTGTCGCAAAATGCGATACCTTCTAAACAGCATTTGGGTGGAGCCTTACCTTATGCTTTCACAGAAGAAGGCATCTACATGTTAGCTACGGTTCTCAACAGCAAAGTAGCTGTACAAACCAATATTAGCATCATTCGAACCTTCAAAAAACTACGAGAGTTCTCTAAACATTACAATGCTCTAGCCAAGCAGATCATGGAGGTTGAGCGTAAGTCAGACAAACAGTACAAAGAACTAAAAAAGGCACTTGATGAGCTGATAGCAACTTCAGAAATGGCAGATGCAAAGGTGATGGGATTTTTGAAATGAAATCTATCAAAGAGCTCTACAAACACGACAAACCCAGAGAAAAGCTTGTTTCTAAAGGTGTAGAAGCCCTTAAAAATGAAGAGTTGCTTGCCATACTCTTAGGTTCGGGGATACAGGGTAAAGATGTTCGGAAACTCTCTAAGGAGATCATCGCACTCATGGATAGGCACTTCGACCACTTCGGCAAGCGAAGTGACCAACTTACTTTAGAGAAGTTGTGTAATATTCACGGACTAGGCATCGCCAAAGCCTCTCAGATACTCGCTTCCATAGAACTCTCTAAACGATACCTCATACGCTCGAACAGACGCATTACCGATGCAGCTGATGTCTACGAAGAGCTCAAATCTTTTTCCAGTAAATCCCAAGAACACTTTCTCACCATTACCCTAGATGGTGCGTCACACATCATCAACACCCGTGCCGTATTCATAGGTACCCTTAACCAAAGTCTGGTTCACCCCAGGGAGGTATTCGCAGATGCCATAGCAGACAGAGCAGCAGGTATCATCATCGCCCATAACCACCCATCGGGTACATTGGAGGCTAGCAGGGCAGACATTGCCATAACACAACGACTCAAAGAGGTTTCTAAGTTAGTAGGCATAGAGTTACTTGACCATGTGATACTCTCTAAGCATGGGTATTACTCATTTTCAGATGAGGGGTTGTTGTAGTGGAAAATAGAGGAGAAAATATGAACGATATAGTCATTTATAAGAATGGTACAGTTGTTTTGGAAACAACAGTTGATAAAGATACGGTTTGGTTAAGCCAAAAACAAATGGAACAGCTCTTTGGTAGAGAAAGAAGTGTCATTACTAAACATATCAATAATGTTTTTAATGAAGGTGAATTAGAGAAAGATTCAGTATGTGCAAATTTTGCACATACTGCGAAAGATGGTAAAGTTTATGATGTCAAATATTATAATCTTGATGTCATTATCTCTGTAGGTTATAGAGTAAAATCAAAACAAGGTACCCAATTTCGTATATGGGCAACCAGTGTCCTCAAACAACATCTTCTCAAAGGCTACACGCTAGACCAAAAACGTTTGGATGTGTTAGAAGAGAAGCAACTTATTACCGACAAAAAACTTCACAAAGTGATGCAAGCCATAGAAGACAAATCTCTCAAACCAAAGCAGGGCATATTTTATAGTGGTTTGCATTTTCTAGGTTTGAGTTGGAGGTTTTGGGGATGTTAGGGAGGTTGAAATAACAAAATGATTACAAAGTGTAGAGAGACATCCTCGTGGATACTCTCATAATTATGAATATAATATAAAATCTAATATTTAATACCTTACACAATAAACCCAAAATAGATAATGTTTTTGGTAGAATATTTATATTAAATTAAGGGAAGTGTTTGATGCTTAAGTCAGCAAAAGATGTTTTAAAAAAATCGTATTTGAAAGAGAAGCCATCAGAAAGTGAAATGACTAATTTTACAGATGCTCTTGATCTTCTGAGAAAAGAGATTTCTTATGAAGAGAGTGAAGAGTACAATAAAAATCTTTTACCTCTATTTTTTAAATCTATCGGATATGATGAGTATAAGATCAATACAAAAGAACGGATTGATCTTGCTATTTACAATAAAGACGATATTCCTGAAGTCATTATAGAAGCAAAGGCACCCAAAAATAAAGCAGAAATGATTACTCATGATAACTTTAATAAAAAGGCTTTTCATGAAGCGTTACTCTATTTTTTACAAGAGATCCACAAAGAAAAAAACCTTGATATTCGCCATGTAATCATAACCAATATGTATGAATGGTATATTTTTGATGCAGTGGAATTTAACAAAATAGCCTCCAATAAAAAAATTAAGAATTTCTACATAGATACAGAGATAAAAAAACGAAGTCTATTTAAAAACAATGATGACAAGTATGATACTTTCAAACAGATTCTAGAGAGTGAAAGAGTGTTGCAGAATTTGGATTATGTACGATTTAATTTAAAAGATGATTTCAATAAAACCTTTATTGGGCATTTACAAAAACTACTCTCTCCTAGGCATCTGTTAAAGCAATATGTAGAATCTGATTCCAATACATTGAATAAAAAGTTTTATGATGAGTTGCTTTATATTTTGGGGCTGGAAGAAACCACGGGTAACAAAAAGTTAATCCAGCGTATCTCACCATCAAAGAGAAGTTACGGTTCACTTATGGAAAATACTATACGCAAACTTGAAACCGAAACAGAATGTAAGCATAGAGATAACGAACTGGAGTTGTTTGAAATCGCATTAGGACTCAATATTACTTGGCTCAATAGAATACTCTTTCTCAAACTACTAGAAGCTAAACTTTTATCTATACACAATGGAGAGTATCCAAAGTTTCTTTCTTTTGAAACAGTAAGAGAATTTGATAATCTAAATACTCTGTTTTTTGAAGTATTGGCTATAGATATGCCAGAGAGAAAAGCCATATTTATAGATGATTTTAAGAATATTCCTTATTTGAATAGTGCACTTTTTGAAACAACTGAACTAGAGTGTGATTATCTACGTATAAGCAATCTAAAAGACAATGCAAAGATAAAAGTATTATCAACATCGGTGCTTACGCAACATAGAACAGAAGAGTTAAATACCTTAGAGTATCTGCTTAAATTTCTTTCAGCTTATGATTTTGCCACAGATTCTGGAGCAGAGTTCAAAAATGAACATGGTCTTATCAATGCTTCTGTATTGGGGCTTATCTTTGAAAAGCTCAACGGTTACAAAGATGGAAGCTTCTATACACCGAGTTTTATTACGATGTATATGACCCGCCAAACCATACGACAGGTAGTTGTAGCTAAATTTAATGAAGCGCCAATTCTAATCACTAACGCAATTCCACCTCTAATCAAGCAGCTAACTGTTTAGCAACTTCAGTAAAAAAT
>JAUTBY010338511.1:0-15439 GCA_032361585.1 Peltospira operculata | reverse complement strand
GCCACAGGTCGTACAGTTTCTCGCAGAGTACATGGACAAAGAGGTGCATGAAAAGCTGGTCAGTTTACAAGGTAAATTTTACTTTAAATTTCAATAGTGGGTTTTTTTCATCAATCTGCATAATATATACATTTATATCTGTGCATTGCTAAACATTATCCTATCTTAGTACCCATGTATTATCTTGCGTACTATGAATTGTGAGTTTTTTATGGATTTGCAATATTAGTAAATTCTGTAATATTTATGTTCATCGAAAACAAAATTATGATCATTATTCATGTGTGTGCATGTTTGCATCTATTAAGTGGCATTATCAACATGGGTTTCCTCTGCGTTTTGACGTGAATATATGATTTTATGCAAGTCTTACATTTACAGGGGTGGAAAAATACCCCTGTCCAACTCATACAGTAAAAATTCACAATCAGGCACTCAATACTGGTAGTGTTACTTGTTTGTGGTTTAAATTTCAGAGCTTGTTGTTAAGCATGCCAAATTGGTTAACGATTCTACTGAAGAAAAGCCCATGACGGAGGAGATTGCTGCTGTTGAAGCCCAGATGAAGGAACTGCTACCCGAGGTGAAGGAAATCGCTCTGACTGCCAAGAAAAACAATGTGGTGCAGGATGAAGCAAAGGATGAGGCTTGACATGGATACAGCAGTTGTGGTTAATTATGAAATAAAGCAAACCACAGACTTTAACAATACCTTCATGCTGAAAATCTGTTGAAACTGATACGTACCAAGGCACAACTTGAATAAAATACATTTAGCTAAAATACAACACTGGTGTAAAAAAAACTTTATTTTTATTTTTTCATTGTCTCACTATATAAATTGCTTAAATATATCCAGTTGGTTGAAAGCATTGTGAGATGCATTTGCATGCACTGGGTTTTTACCAAGCCATATTCAGTACATGGTGGAAGGAAACAATTTGGTTTGTCTCCCCCTCACATGCAGTGGAACATTTGAAATGAAATCAAATATGATTTTAAAAATAATAAGTACAACTTTATTTCTTAAACAGAATATGTTTCTCTGTTATATTATGAATTTTCTTAGATTCTTGTGAATATATTTGAACTGTATATACTTTTGAGTGATGGGCTCATTATACATGTAAATATACCGATTATTTAACAATAAATTCATTTAAGAAACATTTGTCATTTCGTTTGTCCAGCATTGTATTTAATATATTGAAACAAGTAGTGGAACTGGTTCAAATAAATCTACAGCAGCTGTTGCTTCTTAAAGTTATTCAGACAATTTGTTAGAACATTTTCCAAGATTTATCTTTCGTTTTCATAGGAGTGGGGCATAGCTCAGTGGTAAGCATGTTCACTCATGGTGCCTTTGGGCCATGTCTCTTTCCAGCCAGTACACCACGACTGGTGTATCAAAGGACTGGTATGTGCTATCCTGTATATGGGATGGTGCATATAAAAGATCCCTTGCTGCTAATCAGAAAGAGTATCCCATCGGGTTTTTGTTCTATCGTAATGGTCCGTAACCATATTCCTGACGCCATATAACCATAGATAAAATGTGTTGAGTGCGTCGTTAAATAAAACATCTTTACCTCTCTCTCCATTTTCATTTACTTATGTTAGCAGAGACAGTGAATCTATCTCAGCAGATCATTATTGATCAAATCACCATTAGAGTAGCTGTTGGTATTTAATGATTAAAAATTGTGTAGCAATCTGGCATTGGAAACTACAATATGATACTGAAATTAACATCGTGGCTACACTTCAATTGCATCCGACTGGAAATTCCAATGATTTGTAGCATTATACTTTTGATAAACAAATCTGTACTCACACTTTGCTACATGCATAGGAAGCTGATCTTTCATGTAGTAGTTTTAATCTTAATTAAATACTAAATATATATGAGAACTAATCCCAATTTTCTAAAGCACTATTCTCTAAATAATAGGATCACACAACAAAAACACAGTGTATTTTTTACTTATCAATTTGCTTTTTTCTGAAGATGAAATGACAGATGATGATAATCTCGGCATGTATAAAACAATGAAATGGACTCAGCACTATCTACTGCATAAACACAACATAAATATTTTAATAATAATGATATTGTAAATCCCCCACACTGCACAACATGTTACAGATGACAATTTGTGAACTTACTGCAGTTAAAAATTGAAGTTTGATGGATAAAATGTTTGAAAGATGTAACTATGAAAACAGATCAGTCTTTTCCTTTTTCTTACAAATCGTAAAATGGTTGCATAGTAAATGACATGTTCAAGCATGGACACTTGAAATGTTCATATTATGGTTCACAAAGTATGGTTTTTGCAATGTCATCGGTTTACCATTATGTTAAAAAAAAGAAGAAATGCAGTCAGTCAACCAAATAAATCTAAAACCAACAAGTTCTCATAAAGATGTGGTGGAGTGCAGTATCAATAACCCTTGTGGATTTCCCCCATTTTAATAACATTACTCAAATGGAAAAGCAAAGAATTTGCCTTTTATCTCTAATACATTATGTATTTCAGGTACTTAGTTATATAATGGGAGTTTTATTAAGTTTTCACATTAAAATAGATACAAATGGAAGTATTCATTTTAATTTTAAAAATATATATATCAAGTTTCTCATAATCACTATGAGATCTCACTTAAAAAGTAACATCAAGAGATCCAATCTGTAAATATAGTTGTCTTAATGCTTAATTTCTTCCCAAAACGGGTTGCCAGCCAAACAAGATCCAAGCAGAAAAGCAAACAATATGGAGCAATAAGCAGGAACACAAGACTGAGCAATAATTATTTCTTGCACAGAATCTGTCTGCTCTGCACTCATGTTGCTGATGTGTTCTGTGAGCCAGTGAACCTCGATGGCAGAGCGTACGGCGCTCCGAGGAACTGGTCAGCGATGAGTCCTGCCTCCCGCAGACCACTGAGGAACGCCCCATGCACTGTGGCAGGGTAGTTACGCACTGTGTGCTCTCCAGCGAAGAACAGGCGAGGCAGAGTTCCCTGCTGTGGAGATATCGGGGTGGCCAGCAAATCATAGTCATTACCTGTGGAAGAACCAGATAATCCTTAACTGCATAGTGTCCTATTTAATGTATTACTTGGAAATATATACATTTTATTTTTCCTTAAATTTACTGTTTTGGAGTACCATGGTGCAATGCACTATAATTCAATCTCCCTGGGTTTAACTAAACCATAACAAGGTTTGTTACCTTAAAGTACATATTTTCCATTTGTCACCAATATTTAGAAAAATGAAGTCCTGTGAAACATGCTTTTAACTTATAAAGGTCTATATTTCTTATTCAGCTTTAATAAGATACACAATAAAACATCTAAGTAAAGAGTTTATAATAATTCAAGACATAACTAGCAACTGATAATAAAATTATTTTCAACTCCACTCAATGACATGAATGGTAATACCACAACCACTACAAATAAAATGACAATCCAAACCGTAACCGCATAAAGTTCTACCAACCTGACGATCCTGCAGCAACATAAGAGTAAGAGCCTCTAGAATATGGGTCAGCACGCCATCTCGTGACCAGGGTTTCTTTCGGCTGAAACAAAAATTACTGACGTTGAAGTATAAATAGCTAAGAATCCTTTCCAAAATATATTGATGCACAATACAAAATTTACCTCTTGTTAAAAAAGGGAAGTCATATCTTGTTTTAAATAATGAAACTTTGGTACCCAAATATTAACCAAACTATTTAAAAGTTGTAACATATACCCTGTTACACTGTATCTAAACCCAAACAATAAATTTAATGTCTAATATTGTCTGAAGTGGAAAAACTATTACCTGTGGGACAGCATTATTTCCAAAGATTCCCTTCAGCACTGAAATGGATCTTCCCACAATGACATCATCACTGACGTTCTCCATGATGGCAGCAGCCTCCCCAGCCACGAGTGCGAGTAGGACTGGGGCCTTGTAGAGGTTCCAGAAGAGAAACAGCTCGCCTCGACTAGCTGTCGTACTGCCCACGTTACCAAACAGGTTTGCATTTGGATCCCAGAACACACGGTCAAAACACAACACAACCTGGAAAAACATTTACAGAATACATTTGTAATTAAGTTATATCTTCAAATATATCACCATCAAATCAAGACCAATATTTAAAAAAAGAAGAAATGATGATTATTTAAGACAACACGTTCCATAAAAAGTAAAACATTTATAAGAACTAAGAATGTATGTGTCAATTATTAGCAATTCCCAAGACTTAACACAAATGTTTAAACTACTTTACAGTCTAAATATACATTTGTGAGGACTTTTTTGTTTAATTAAATAAAATTAGTGAAATAAGTACGTATTTAATTATGCCCAATAATTACATTTCCACTACCAAAAACAAACAAAAAAACAAACAAAAAAACCAGAAACACCAAACAACACATAAACAATAATAATTTTTTTTTTTTAATCAACTAACTTTATTTAAGTTTCCAAAGCCCAGCCTCTTAATGGCTGCCACCTTCCAGTCAGGTAGAGGGGGTGAGTACTGCACACAGTTGGAACCTGTCCCCCTTATACTGTCCTTGAGGACACCCAGGGGCAGAGTGCACAGGACTGCATCACCTTTGAACGTCTGCTGGTTGCTCTGGTTCTTTGTATTGGTGGTCACCACTTCAACACCTTTGAAAAACAATACCATCAAAGTTATTATCAGGTACCAGAAACTCGTGGACATTTTTGAGTCGAAAACTGCATACCACATTAGTAGTGGAAAGGATGTCTAGCCAAAGTAACAATACTACAGTATATTATGACACAGAGATGAAATATCAAACAGGATTCCACTAAAAAAAGTTTTAATTCCAAATATATTTGATACTGATACAATGCCATTACTTTAACAAAAATTAGTTTGACTGTGTGATGTCAATATTATATCAAGGCTATGTGATTATGACTATATGTCAAGATATTAATGATAAGTTGTTTTTTATCCTTTGGTGCATTCTTTGTTGTGTGGAATTTGTATGGATATTTAATGGAAATAAAAGGTTAAATGACTATATATTTTCTATTATATCTGGCTGCTAAAATGTGTTTGTGGAATACCGGGACAAGTCCAATACCTGATGTAGTGTATCTGACTTGTCGTACTGCAGTGTTCAGTTTGATGTCCAAACCTTCTGACAGGGCTACTGGCACACATGAGTAACCATTCCGTACTGAAAACAAAACAGGCTAATTGTTAAATAATAACAATTTTAAGTTTAGATATTGCTTATTAAAATCTAAATTGTATTGAGAAGGGAATGAATGAATAAATAAATGAATGAATAAATGAATGTTTAACATCACGCCAGCATGAAAAATAAATTGGCTATTGGGTGTCAGACCAAGGTATTGGGAAGGGAGTCTTTCTGGATTGATATAGATGAAAACAGACACAATATTAATTTACAATTTCCTGGATTGGAAATTATAAACAAAAATATCACTGAGTTAAATTCTGAATAATCTGTCAATCTGCCCTTTTTAATGTGTCAATCTTTCCTGGTGTATGCTGATGAAAATGGTAACATATCAAACCTGTTAGATGACTGCCTGAGAACTCAAAGTCATCATCCTGGTCCCAGTGTTTCAGAGACAGTGTGCTCAGAGGGGTTGCGTTGGCAAACTCCAAGTTTGCAAAGTGCCAGTCAAGAATCTGCCGGTCTCGTGAAGACAGGTACACATCACTAAGAAAAGAGCAACACATCAATATCATTTTACACAACTGTTAATGATCAATATTCTTATTACACAATTCCAAATTGTAATCTTATTGGCTTACCTCAGATTCTAACCCAACATATTTAAGTGTTAACTGAGCATCTTCAATTATTAGACTAATCATTCAGCATAAAACAAAATAAGTATTACCCTCATTATTTTCTCAACATTTGTAACTGAAATCATCTTTAATTCCAAGATTTAATTGAAATCAAATGAGTTCAGAAATACACACAAATAATCTTGGCAATAATTATCCTGTTTAAGTTTATATATCATGTTCCGACAACACATACCTTGGTGGATTAGATTCCAATATTTGTAATTTTTCCTCAATTTCCTTTTGCTGTGTTTCCAATTGTTCATATTCCTATTAAAAGAAACTACATCAGTCAGATAAATCATCTTACAACAGCGTCAGTCTTCATTATAAATGATATGAATTGTTAACAGACTTTATTTCTCCCTCTCTTTTTTTAACCTATCTCCATGGAAAAAACACTTTTATTTGCCATTGTTTTGAACCATGACAATTTTTACAAGCCTATGAACCCATTTATCACATGATAGATTTCATTAACTACTTTTCTAGACAGCTAACAACTTTGATTAGCCACTTAAAAAGTAGTTTTGATATTGGATATATTTGTAGTAAATATTTCTCTACGTATTAAACAAAATTAATGACACATGTATATTCACTGAGGTGTCAGTTAAATACTCATTTGATTACTATATCTTATTGGAGCATATCATGATACTAAATAGTATACTTTCTGCACATATGAAATTACGCCAATGTAAAATCATGAGTGAATTTCTCTACGTATTAGGATGTGATACTCCACACAAAAAACATTCCTTTGTACATTTAGTTTGTTGACCTAAACTGACAACATTTTATGTCAGCAAATACCAGACAAATGTAAAAAATATAGTTTGTTATAAATCATGACTGCATGTTTCTAAATATAACAATACTGGTCACAGTAATTGACCATACCTTGCAAGAAGCAGTGAGATCTCGTAGTTTGCTTTTCACTAGGAACTCTGCAGTAATATCTCGAGGAGGTTTCACCTCGGACGCTTCTCTCCAGTGTTTGTGAAGTTCTTCAATTTTATCTTTTAGTGAAAGCATCTGGAACACAATATTGATATGTGATCAACTTCATCACAGAGAACAGAGATAAACCTACCAAATAGTTAAAAGATATATTATACTGGAAACAAACAAAATATACTAACAAAAGACTAAAATAACCAAAGATGAAATTTGTAAAAATCTTACCAACACAAATTTATTTACAAATAGTACTAAAGGTCTCAGAATTGTGTAGCAGTAAATTTCATGTAGCTGATGTTAATGCACTGAACGTAAACTCACATTGTTTTGTGTTCTCTTGAGCTTCTCCTGAAGTTCTATGATATTTCTCTGATGTTCACACTGCTTTTCTTTCACATGCTTCTCCTGTAACCTGAAGGAAAAATATTAAAATAATAATAATAATAATAATAATAATAATAATAATAATAATAATAATAATAATAAAACACAAAATAATTAATAATGTATACTATAAATTTGTATAACAGCACCAGTATTACTATTATAAAATATAACAGTTCTCCTTTCCATCCATAATTAGGGATTTAAATAAATGTGCTTGTTTGGAGTTATGTCCCTTGGAGGTAGGTATTTTACATTTCCGTAAACCTCAAAACATGGGGAAATATTATTGTTGCATGACAAATTGCCATAATCTTCACAGTAAAATCAGCAAATTAAAAAGAGAGACTTTGTACAAGCTGCCAAAAGAAAGAAAAAAAAGAAAAAAAAACTAGAAGGGCCTGGATTATTGCAACAACATAAATTGTTTGGTTAAAAACAACTTGTTAAATATTTAAATAACTGTTCCCCAAACCTCACCTTTTCTTCTTTTTTCAATTTTTTGTATTATTATTTATTTATTTTACTAAATGGGTCTTTTTCAAATTCAGTGTATCTTCAAATGTAGATTTTACGGAAAAGACAGAATTCATACTGATGTCTCACAACAGAATGTCAATGTTACCTACCCTCATGGGAGGTAACTCTAAAGTACAGTCAATTACTAAAAAAGAGTCCATTACAGCTGTGTACAATTAACAAAATCATATATGTAAAAATATGTAATAAGATAAGAATTCATGTAAAGCAAACATGAGTAACTATATCATGAATGGTCGTATGACCACACCAGTGAACTGTGCCTAACTGTAACTTACTTTATGATTTCCTACAGTGACCTATGCCTTAACTGTATTTTACTTTATGATTGCCTACAGTGACCTGTGCCTTAACTGTATCTTACTTTATGATTGCCTACAGTGACATGTGCCTTAAATGTATCTTACTTTATGATTGCCTACAATGACCTGTGCCTTAACTCTATCTTACTTTATGATTGCCTACAATGACCTATGCCTTAACCGTATCTTACTTTTATGATTGCCTACAGTGACCTGTGCCGTAACTGTAACTTACTTTATGATTGCCTACAGTAACCTGTGCCTTAAATGTATCTTACTCTATGATTGCCTACAATGACCTGTGCCTTAACAGTATCTTACTTTATGATTGCCTACAGTGACCTGTGCCTTAAATGTATCTTACTCTATGATTGCCTACAGTGACCTGTGCCTTAAATGTATCTTACTCTATGATTGCCTACAGTGACCTGTGCCTTAAATGTATCTTACTCTATGATTGCCTACAATGACCTGTGCCTTAACCGTAACTTATTTTATGAATGCCTCCAGTGACCTGTGTCTAACTGTATCTTACTTTACAATTGTCTGCAGTGACCTGTGTCTAACTGTATCTTACTTTATGACTGCCTCCAGTGAACTGTGTCTAACTGTATCTTGTTTTACAAATGCCTACAGTGACCTATGCCTTAACTGTAACTTACTTTATGATTGCCTACAGTAACCTGTGCCTTAACCGTAACTTACTTTATGATTGCCTACAGTAACCTGTGCCTTAACTGTAACTTACTTTATGATTGCCTACAGTAACCTGTGCCTAAGCCATATCTTACTTTATGATTGCTTACAGTGACCTGTGCCTTAACTGTATCTTACTTTATGATTGCCTCCAGTGCCTGCCCCAGTGAAGCAGGCTTGCCTTCTATGTGATTGAACTCCATCTGGTGAGATAAATACGATGTTGCTTCCAATAGACGATTGAATTCTCGTTCAACCATTTCATCCTTTTCTTTTGGTACTTGCTGTTAGAACAATTAAACAGTAATGTATGGTTAATTAAATAAACATTTATCAATTTGCTTCAGATGCTTTATTAGCAATACTGCTTAAACTATGCCCCAATAATCATTAGTTATTGTACAACATTTGTCTTGTGTGCATAAAATCAAATATACACAGCATTATTTTAAAAATAATTTTAATTTGATTAGGCCCATAAAATTTAAGCATGTAATGTGGAATAGTTTGTATTTTAGTGACATTTGTGACTTGATATAATTAATTTTACTAGCTATCTAAAATATTTGATCGTTTACAAGACAACCATTACATGTATTTTCATAAATGAAAGATACTCACAGTTGTACCATTTGATTCATAAAGTGGACATTTCTGTTTTATCTTATGTAGTTCCATGTTGATTTGTCGACTCAGAACAGTTACAGGATTGCCACCTGTAATGACAACCAAACCAGTTAAACTATTTTTATAATCAAAATTACAATAATGCCGGAATAAAAAACAAACTAATTTTCTTTTAATTAAGTCCTGTACTTATACCATTTTAATCTGTATAATGAGAATATTACTAGAACAATAATTTATACTGCTGATACTGAAGATACACTGCAATTTTGATACCACCAACAGCATTCAAGTTGTATCAAAATTAACAACACTGTAACTAAAAAATCTACTAAAATTACTTTGAATACAGGTCTTATGTGTATTTTAAAAGTGACCATACATTAGTAATTCCAAACTACATGTTACTACTTCTGCAAAATTTCAAAACAATAATTATTTTTCAGTGGAACAGACTGTTATACACTGTTGAAATTAGCACCCATACTCATAAGTAATTCTTATTTTTATTAATTAACAGATGAAACAGTAACCATAAAACCCACCCAGTCCAGTAACCACCATTGCACCAAGATCTGCAACATAGGCATTTTTTCTGAATGTTGCAATCCTTCCTCCAACACGATCCTAGCATAATGAAAATACAAAGTCTCAATTTAAAAGAAAACATATGTTTAAATGTTAATTCTGATTATCTTGCAATCAGACATATCCTTGGCATCATTTCATTAAACAATTATTTAAAATCACATATCTAAGTTCATTCTTGTGAACAATTAATACTGTATTCAATACTTAAATAACATACTGACAATTAAAACAAATATTTGGGGGAGGGGGTTCTAACCTGACTAGATCAAAGTTATTAATCGAACTATTAGGTGTATTAACAATTTTATATGTGAAGGCTTCAATAATGTAACATTACTATTGTGTGGTATAACACTACCAGTTGTATCTGACTTGTTTACTTACCCTGGCCTCCAGAATGACCACATCCATACCAAACGACATGAGTTGTCTAGCTGCTCCCAGCCCTGCCATACCCGCACCAACAATGATAACACGCCCATGCTTCTTAGCTGAAATAACCAAACATAATTAAACCAGGTAAACTGTAGTGTATTTGCTTTAAAACTGTATTCTTTGCAACACATCAGTACATGATTCACTTGTAAGTTCAAATGTCCATGTGAGCTTAATCAATACAAAACCCTTTTTGAAGCAGTATTGGGGGGAAATTTAATAATAATAAAATAATAAAAAATAAAAACAACACACCAAGAAACAAAACTGCTATTTATCTCAAAAGCAGATCCAGCTTTGGGCATCATACAAATAACATGACCTTTCACACTTGAGAATACATTAAAAATCAAATATAAATAATAAATTACCAGGAATTGGTTTGAGCCTTTTGTAGACACCAAAGTTGAAGAACCCATATCTCTCCAAGAAGGAATGTATTCGCATAATGAGTGGTCCATCACCTGTAGATTTAAAAAAGCTCAACTTATTAATCCTGCTAAGTGGTGAAATTGATACATCAATAACATACTAAATATAAAAGGTCAGAATGTTTTGGGATTTCTTTTATCCTACAACATTTGTATAGGCATTCTTCTTAACCAGAGAAATAGCCAAGTTATATTAGTATTCAGACATTGCCTTTGCAAATTTGTTAGTGGGCACAATAGTTACTGGATATCTTTTAAAATCTTGGTTATATATGACAATATCAAGTAAAACTAGCAATATGTCATGGCTCAAGATAGTGTTTTTTTAATGCAATCTGCAAATAATAACCAATTACTGATGTCATATAATGTTCATGCTGAATAAGGAAAGTTTTAATTTGTATAGTACTTAAAATGATCACTTACTGTTATATGGTGCTTCAATGTTTGGAAGGGCCGTCTCAAATGTTAGTTGAATCTTGGGATTATCAAGCCACAATTGTAGCTAAAAGAAAGACATAAAGCATAAACAGCGCTCTAGATAAGCTGCGTATCTGTGAATTTTACGCATATAAAATTGGTAAATACACAAGTGTTTTTATTAGTGTTTTTATACACAAACGATTTTCAATTCACTCAAATCTTTTCTTTTCCGAGCATATCAGGATTATTTATTTTCACACAGTTCGTTAAAAACAAATTCGATTTGCAGATATGTTTGAGATGTTTGGACACCTTCGTGAAAATAATTTTTGTCTGAAATTTCACTTAATTAATTTCAAAACTGGTAGTTAAATACGCAAGAAGTCTAAAAATTATCTGGAGCACTGATAAACATTTTTTAATCTGACATGTTTTGAATTTCATGACAGAGAAATGTATGCAAATATTACTTTTTAAAGAACACCTAAAAAGTTTGAATTTCATCTAACTAAAATATACGTCAATGTTATTGTTACTGTAACTTGTACTTTTATTACTGTTTTCCTTCACTGATGTGTAATCTGGAAGGTAGATATGGTGATCAATTTAAAAGATATAAATGTAGATACTTACAAGTCTATTTCTAATATACAGGAACACTTTCTGCGCTTGTGGTGGGCCCTGAAGAATGTCTGGAAAACAGGCTGCTTCCTGAGATGTCATCTTGTCAAAGGGGAGACGACTCTGAAATGCAGCACCTTCCAAACCTTTAATTTAAATACACATCAATGAAACATCAGATTATAACAATATATTCCACAACTACATAACACTTTAATCTATTTTGTACACATCTACAAATTATATGCATTACTGATAAGTGTACTTTTACATGCATTTATAAAAAAGACTGGATAGGATCAAGACACGAACGTAAGGCAATGCAAATAAAATTGAATATCTACTTCAAAACTTTTCAGCAATACACTAAAATAGTAAATAAAATTATATCAAACTGTAGCTGACTGTTATTAGACACCAACCTGTTGGGTCGTCGTTGTGATCACTATCTTCAGCCACATCTGGCTCCGGCACTGCAGCCTCTGGTTTGGTTGTTATTGGGGGAACCTGAGCCAGTTTCTCCTTGTCCTTCTTGCTGTCTCCTGACCCATTGTCTTCATCAGATACAGTGGAGACAGGCACATCCACCTCCTTGTACTCAACCTGTTCACAATCAAGATTAATAAATAATTATTAAATAGTCGATTACATAGTTTAATACTGAAAACATTCATCATGAATATAACATTTTAAGATTAAAATAATTTATAGTGTCAATATACTATATATATACATGCAAGGTTATTATAGTTTAAAACTACTATGTTGGCAATTTTTTTTTTATTTAAACATATAGAGGTGACAATCAAGTTTTCTTTCATCCAGTGGAAACAGACAGCAACAGAGCCATTTTGCTACTCTTGCTATCTAGGTCAAGCCCTTATATACTACATGTATATAGAATTGTGTGTAAAAAGCGGGTCGCTCCGATTTCGAACACATTTGCAATGCAGGACTCCATTGTATGAGATAATGTGGTACTTTGACTGTATTGAGAAGTGAGTAATGGCGACGACACCTCAAACAAAGTTTTTTTACTAAAAATATTATCCTATATAAATTATCACTTTTTGAAGTATGTTCAAGGCCAATGATTTTACTGTTATACGATGGACATAAAAGCCATATTTCTGTGCCACTGTTCAACTGGGCGAAAGAAAACATTATCCTGTTTGTACTACCAATGCATACAAGTCATACTTTGGCCCATTCCAGCATATTTACAACTCGGAATAACACATAGATTCATTCAGCAAAACCTATACTCCAAAATCACAAAATATAACATCTGTTCCATTGCTTGTAAGACCTATATTATAGATCTGTCACAAGACAATTTGCAGTTATCTTTTAGGAAAGCAGGAGTCTGCTGTTAAGCCATCACTGTTTGTACCATCCATACCTTTTGGTCAGCCAGTCAACAATCTTGCATCACAAGACCAGATACAGTATTCAGACATGAACAATACCCACCTTCTGGCAACATTACCCGTTACAGAAAACTCCAAAAAAAATAGCATGGAACATTGTCAGCAGTTCTTGAACAGTATGACAGAGTGTATCCAGAAAAAGAAAGATTTGATGAAATTTTTTTTTTTTAAATCAACGAAATCACCAGTGGAAAATCGTTAACAGAAGACCAAACATTACAGGATATTCAAGAATACCACAAGAAAGCTCCAAAACGAAAACAGTCAGTGACACAAGATGAAAACGAAATAATACCCCAAGTTAGAAAGATAATACAGAATAAAATGCAAAATAAAAACCATAACAGAAGAAAAAGCCCCACAGCCCAGTAGATGGTAATATTTACTTCTGACACACTCTTCTATTCCTGTCGTCTGTACGGGTAACCATACGATTTAACGACCACATTAATGCTTAATACAAGAACAGATATAATATTAAAAAGTCAGGTAAGTCCATACGAATGATGAATTTTAAAATACTGCTGCAATTCACAAGTTATTGCTTACGTTCACCGAAACTGGTACACCCATGATACAATAGTAAAAATGCTAAATAAGTTGTTTATTGCTTGACCTTTTAAAAAGTGTTTTATTTCTGTTGCATAATTATTCTGATATGGAAGTGACACATATGTTGAAAATAAATCGTCCAAAAATAGGCTGGATCTAGATACGAGCCGGACATCGATATCATCTGACGTTAACGTTTATCTCGATAGTCAGTGAACTTAGATTAATATAATAATAATTGATAGATGACAAGGAAAATTCGGAACTGTTATCGATGAATGTGTTGTCTTAGTAACTAGCGGTTGCGTGGTGTATAAATCAAAAAGCCAATCTCACACTAATATACCACGACTTTTTATACCTTTGGACGTTTTCTTCTACTTCTGTCGGCGTCATCGGTATCCTTTTCGTCTGTCCGAGGAGCTGGTCGTTTTCGGTCTTCACTGGTAGATTCTGACTTTTCTGTTTCTTTACGATCTTTAGAAGAATTTGTGACTGATTTTCCTGATGCGCTTGACATTTTTCTTTTTATAATTTACACTTTAAAACCGTTTACCTACCAAACTCTTCAATATATTGCTTTGTTTACAACAGCGCCCTCTTTCCGCCACCTGCTAAACCTTGATTTGACATGTTCGTATTAGACGTTAAAACCCTGGAATATCAAGACTAAAGAGGCCTACTATAGGTGACATAAATAATAATAAATCCAAAGAAAGGAATGTTAGTTACGATAGCTCTGCACATTACTAGTTTATAGATGTATTAAAAAGAAGAAGACGAACCAAAACAACAATAAGACAAGAATGAACAACAACAACAACAAACAAACAAAATATTTTAGTCATATGATCAATCACGTGATTAACAAAATGGCGACCCTGTTATCAACATTGTTTATTTGGTTGCATGTGTTTTCTTATTTTGTCAGCGCATCAGTTCATCACTACCCGTTCAGGAACACGTCTCTTCCATTCCATGAACGAGTTGATGACCTTGTTAAACGGTTGACACTGGATGAAATTATTCATCAAATGGCACACGGAGGCGGAGGTGTACGTGGGGGACAACCTTCTCCACCAATCGCTCGGCTTGGCATAAAGACATTTCAGTGGTCTACTGAGTGTCTGAGAGGCGTGGCCATGGCAGGCAATGCTACATCCTTTCCGCAGGCCATTGGCTTAGCTGCATCTTTTAAGCAAGTGATTAAAATATCAACTTTCTAGGAATAAAAAAATTATTCCAAAATATGTTAACAACTAGACTAATGATTATACAAATATAAACTGCTCCACCTATCCAGTACAATAAATACAAGCACAATCCAAATATCACCCCTACCCCCACCCCAACCCACCCCACACACACTAGGTGAAGACAAAATATAATTAGAACTAATAATGATAGCTAATATACAATATATTATTTATTTATGTATTTATTTGTTTATTATTATTATTATTATTATTATTTTGGGTTATGTCTCGTTCCAGCCACTGCTCCATGACTGGTGTATCAAAGGCCATGGTATGTGCTATCCTGCCTATGGGATGGTGCATATAAAAGAACCCTTG
>JAUTBY010337401.1:0-17233 GCA_032361585.1 Peltospira operculata | reverse complement strand
ATTATTATTATTATTATTATTATTATTATTATTATTATTATTATTATTATTATTATTATTATTTATTTATTATTATTTTTTTTTTTGTAGGGGGTGGAGGCAAGGCAAGTCATATGTTCTGTTTACTAATTTAGTAACAAAATTAAGGCAACAAGTCTGACTCTAAAGCAAGTTAGAGAGGCACCAACAAGGTAAACACTTCCTTCAAAAGGAGCACTAAGTAGGGCCTCCACGAGTCCAGAACTTAAAACGATAATGTGAACTTAGAGTACTCAACAGTTAAGCCCTACATAATAAATAAATAAATAAATAATGGATGAAAGAATAAATAAAAAAATAAAAATAAAATAAAATGACCTATAGCAAACAAAAAATCACGAAATGCATTGAAAGTGTTATTTCATATTAGAGTACCTTTTTTAAATTACCGTGACCAATTCAGATACTCATGAAACACTGCAATAAATTTCATGTGATATCCATGGAATAAATCTATGTGATTGCTTGTTTATCATGTAATAATGATATGCATATTTCACTTTGAGGTATATGACAGTTTAACAGACTGAATGCTCAATCTGTTACTGTTAGTGTTAGATAATCTAGATCGGTTTAGTGTTTTGAAGCATAGTGTTGTATTTTACTCAACCTCATGCTATTAATCAGTATTTTACTTGGCCGAGCCTTGACAACATATGATTGATGTTTTTTTAATTTTTAAAACAACAAAACTTGTGACAGTAATGTGAAACATTATTTTCATTATTTACATTTGCTCTCTTTTTTAAATTGTGGTACATGCTGATCCGTATCCCATTATAACATAATAAACTATTTATAGAGTCTGTATTTGCTTCTATATAACTGTTACCAGCATAAGTGACCATACATTTTTAATGCAAATATAAATTGCAAACATAATTTTTGTTTTCTAGGTCCACAAGCAGGAGTGATTTCATTTTTTATGCTGATAGGCTAGTGAGTATTTTCTTGTATTCATTTGACTGCTATCAATTCTATGGGATTAATGTGTTTACAATTCTTATGTTACTACTAACCCAGGTCTGTTTAGTTAACAGTAGGGGAGACCAGAGCATAGATGACACATTGCACCATGAACAGACACTGTACCATTTGCTACTGTAAATGGTTAGACGTTGTAACTAGTGCCTTATTAATCCATGGCAGGGACCCCTAGGCTTGGGGTTTCTTTAGGCCCCTTTACTACATTAAAACAAAAATCATGGGTATCTGCTTTTGGTAGGACCATAGGAGAATTATCATGGAGTTGCCCATGAAATGCTGTATAAAGCAATACAAAATATGTTGAGTACATGATTAAATAAAACATTCCCTTCTTGTTTTTCAGATCAGACTTGTGGTAGAAGAGGGATTAAATCAACTTCCGTATAGAAAGTGCACCATTACGACACCTACGGGTAAAGTATATATTCATTTTGTGGCTAAGTAACAAGTTCACGGATTAAAATGAATGTAGGCTTAGTTTATTTCATTTTATGTCACTTTCAGAGTCAAGCAAGTTTATGCCAGTATGAAATATGTAACTAGATTTACTCCCTGACATTGCATAATGCAGCTACTTTGTGTAAAGAGGCTTGATTGTACTCAAACAATAATCAACTTACATTTTTGCCGACACATGCCATAGGCAGTGGAAGTGGGAGGGGGCAGAGCCCTGTGGCCCCAATAATTTTATACAATAACTTGAAATTCATTAGATGGATGGATACACACATTTAGCCTATAATTAGTTTTGATTTAAAGATATTTTTGTTATTCTTCATAAATATCTTGGGTTTATTGCAGGTCAAACGTACAGTGGTTTGCAGTATGAAAAGGGCAACTGTGGTGTCAGCATTATGAGAAGTGGTTAGTCCACATGATTTTTAATATTGTTGACATAACTGAGTAATATTTATCGCAAGAGAGAGTAATACATATGTTGTGAACTGGTTAGATATAATATCCAGTGGAATTCACTTAATTGCAAATCATTTATAGAATAATTCAGTTGATTTTATTTAAAATTTTGGCATTAAATGTTTAATATTTGATCCAAATTAGTAAATTTATAATTCATTACTAAAACAAACAACAAGAACATTTTAAATAAGTGAAATGTGTATCAACAAACAGTATTTTATAACGTTGTTGGTGTTTATATTACACTTTACTAGAATATGTTCACCAGGCATCTTGCTAATGATTATAACCAGCAATGGTTAATTGAATATTCTGGTTATTGGCATATATTTTACTTGCACCAAACATGAAATTAAGATGATTCTACTGTATTACTATGAATCGGAATCTTAGCATGACTGTGCATGATTGCAAAATACATATAATAATCCAGTGTTATACCATAGAGCACTGAACATCTGCACATATCAAGACAGATATATTTTGTATTAAAAAATGATTTATGAACAACTCCAAGATAAAATATCTACATACATAGATAAGAATTCCTTAATATTATTATTATATGGCTTAATTAAAATCACGAAAAGTAAAATTTCCAGAAAAGTTATCTAAGTTGACAGTACATTCACTTACTGCTCTCTGTCCTTTTGTCCTGTCTTATATGGTCAGTTATTTCAACTAGATCATGGTGCATTATCAGCTTTAAACAAACAAACTAACTAACACCATTTTGCTAATAAAAACAAGTGATCATGTGATTATAGTGATAACCCATTTTCATTCAACTGTCAGTGTTTTTATCTGTAAAACATGATGTTGCTGCCATCAGCAGTGTTTATTAATAATTGTAATAAATCTTCTGTTGCTTTTGCCTGTTGTTACTTTACCGAGTTGTGCGGAGTCCAGGCTGGTTACTTTGTATAACTGATTCTTGACAATCACTGATGTTAATGTTCGTTGTTGACTGTTTAGGAGAGGTAATGGAGCAGGGCCTCAGAGACTGCTGTAGATCTATCCGAATTGGGAAAATACTCATTCAGAGTGACGAAGATACACATGAAGCAAAAGTTGTCTACTCAAAACTTCCAAATGACATTAACAGCAGAAAGGTCTTGCTGATGTATCCTATTATGAGTAAGTATCAAGAGCTATTTATATTAGTTTAATTATCTTATTAATTGATCATTTCATTAGGCTAAGATATAATTTTTATACTCACAGTGCTCACCTTGAATAGAAATTTTCATTAGCCATTTTACAAGTATATTGAGCATTTCTATGAAATTTCTTTTTAAAAAATAGCCTCTTAAAATCATATTTTATTAGCCAGATGCCAAATTCTGTAGCCATTTTATAAAGTAAAATTAGCTAATTTGGCTATGGGCAGGGTGAGCCCTGACTCATTTGATTCTACATAGGCCCTCCCAGTAATTGTTATAACTTTTTTTCTAGTTATTTTAGTCGAAATTGAGTTTTAAAATAGCCTCATCTAAATTTCAAATTTGTCTGGGGAAGACCATTCGACCTTTGTAACTTACAGGTTGGCCCTCTTAATATTTAAAATGTTCTGCTGCCTGTGTTCTAATAATGTCAAATTCTTGTTAATAATTAATTACATTGAAATACATTTAGTTGAAATGATGATTTAAAAAAAATAAATAATAATGTTTGAAAAATTATTGCTCATCATTGTTATTTAATTGAACTACTGATACGTAATTGTGTTGAGTCTGATGTTAAATAACTATTTTAGATGTGTGTTCATAATTACAGGTATCCAGTATTCACATATGGAACCTTTTGACAAACCTTTTTACTTAACCAGCATTAAGTTTTAATGTTAATTTGATTTTTATGAAATCATAATTTTTTTAATTGATTGTTTTCAGGTACAGGAAACACAGTAGAAAAAGCAGTGAATGTTCTCAAAGATCACTCAGTTATTGAAGACAATATCATACTTCTCAATTTGTTTTGTACTCCAGTTGGTAAGTTTTAAAATTATTTAAGTATAGAAACTATTAATACAGGGAATTTCTCTAGGCCTCCTTCACTAGAAAAAAATTGCAAAGACATTTTGGGGTTAAACCTAAATTGTCAAACTGTCTAATAAACAAAATCCTGTATATTCGAGAGAAAAAAATTATGTTTTCTGTCTCATATGTTTACTATGTGTTGGTGCAGCTTATTACGATATTATTCCAAATAAGAATATGTTTATCTCCTAAATGATCAATTGTTTATAGAGGGTTATTCTGTTTCTATTTGTTTGTTATCAGTAAATTGTAAAAAAAAATTTAAAGATAGGCCATTTCATATTTTATTTTTTCTGAATACAATTTTTATGTCAACTTTTGATGTACAAAAATCATATTTTCACTCATTGCTTCAATTTGTAGAAATATGATTTTTGCACATAAAAAATGTATTAAATTAAAACCATGAAAGAGGCTCTATTTATGGACAATGAAACTGTGATATCATTTACTATGATGTGCAAATGTCCACATCCACTGACTTTTATGTGTTAGGGGAGTGGGAAATGGCTCAGAGGTACTCTACAGCTGATGTATCAAAAACCATGGTATATGCTATCCTGTCTGAGATGTTGAAATTGAATATAAAGATCTTTTACTGCTAATTGGAAAAAACATAGCCTATGTGGTGCCTGCATGTTTCCTTCCTCACTCTCACAAATTTTAATCATAAGTCTTGTGCCATTTTAACTGTATATAAAATGTGTTAACAGTGTCATAAAATCCAACATTTTCTCTCTGTCTTCATGGGTTAATATGATGACGTATATCCATAAAATATAATAAATATTTTTATTATTTATTTTGCAGCTGCAAAACATGTCATCAGTCAGTTTCCTGGAATGACAATCTTCACATCGGAAGTTCATCCAGTAGCAACTACCCACTTTGGACAAAAATATTTTGGAACAGAATGAGCGTTTGGAGTTAAAATGGTTCTGAAAAGGCACAAAACATTTGTGTTTACATATCTTTTTGTTTTGATTATTCCTCAAAATTATTTATTTATCATTTATTTAATGTCTTGAATATACTTCTGACAAAATTACTTTACATATGTTCAGTATATGAAACATTCAATATCATCAGTTTTATTTCCAAAATTATGAGCTTATTGTTCTATGGGTTTTTTAATGTATATTTTACAATGCATAACTAATCTGAAACTGATGTTAGTTAACTGTTTCCTCACAGCATTTTGTTCATCACACACATTTGTTTGCAGTGTCAAGACAACCCTTATATGCTGGTTGCAATGTCACTAGAGGCTCTTACAGTGCATTTAACTGTGTATTTTAAACACCAGCTCAACACAGTAATAGCACTATTTAAACACGGAAGTAAAACAATAAAATGATGTGGTGGGCATAAAATAACAGATGGATATGTGCAATAATTATCCTGATAAATTCTGGGTTATTAAATGTATTCTTTTTAGGCAGGTGCAATACAGCCAGGTTAAGACTGAATCCTGTCTACTACAGGTTGTCTTGGGAAAGTATTTGCAGGGACTGTGAAACCTCTAGTACAGTTGAGACCCAATCAACAGTGTAGTTTAGCAACTGGAGAATCATTAGTGACTCGGGGATTGAAGGATGGATGTAATAAAAAGTATTGTTAGATGGTATATACTGAACAAAGATGAACACTGCCACTTAGACCAATGGAAAGGATCTTGGACACCATTTGAAAATTGCTTGAATTGTAAACAAACCGAAATTTACAGGAAAATGGCAAAAAAATGTAAACTATTTTTCAGCTGTAATTGGAAAACAGAATTTACTGATTTAATTGAATAAATAATTTATGTTAAAATACTGTGAAAATTAACACCCAAAATAAATACTCTTTGTGAGATAGCAAGTTGAGACTTCCTTGTGCTTAAAAGGGAAATTTAAAATTACAGTAATTAATTGCTAGTATGATAATATACATTCACCAGGGTTGCTTGTAATCAGATTTTTTAAATTATTATTATTCAAATTATCTGCTATAAAGAATATTTATAATATCTTTTGAAAGTAGTCAAAAGATATTATCCATTTTCGTACTAGCCTACTTTTTAAACCTACATTCTGATTACTAGAGTCTGTGTAAGTATACCATAAAATAATAAAATGAAATATATTTATTTGTAATTTCACTTTTTTTGTGTGTGTGCTAATTCACATACATTTACTGTATGTTAAAGAGAATATTGTTTGGAAAATATCATTTAGGTTAGTGAAAAGGCTATGCAAATAGTGTTGATAGGTACCACTAAGTAACATTAAGTCAGTTTATCACATGTTCAAGTTTTGTACAAATTAAGGGGTTCAAATTGTTTGTAGTGTAAAATTAAGTGTCTAAATGACTTCAGTAATTTGATACCAATTTCAGAGTATCTGTATCAATGAATAATTCAAGATTTGTTTTTAATTTAGAAAAGGAATCTTCACATTAAAGCTACAAAATGACAGGCTACCTTGATACTGATTTTCCAAGGCATACCTATATCTGCAAATGCAGTGTTCCAGCACAAAAGCTGCTTAAATTCACACAAAAAAACAACAAAAAACCCAAAACAAACTAGGTTCTGAAAATTCTTTTAATGCAGAACTCACAAAACTTTAAAGTAGTTTTATTGCAAAAGGATTTCAAAACGACAGCATTCAAGACTACATTGGAATTCAACTTGTCATTATTGGGAAGGAAACAATGTTTGCAGTATATTGGTGACTAACAGAGAGAGAGAGAGAGAAAAGTTTTATTTAGCAATGCATTAATTTTTCTATAGTTATATGTTATCAGGCATATGGTTAAAGAATGTTATGATGGTGAGAAAGGAAACTCACTGCTAACACATAAGGTACCGTTTCTAATTAGGAGCAAGGGATATTTTATATTCACCATCCCATAAACAGGATAGCAGACAGCTTTTGAAACACCTGTGATGGAGTACTGTCTAGAACAAGTAATAGCTCAAAATGTCTACCATGTAGGATGGATCCAATGACCCACCGCACCATGAATGAATGCTATTACGAGCACCTCTGAGCTAAGTTCCGCTCCAGGTAACAGAACAGTTTCATGTATTGTATGCTCACAAGACTGGAGACATATGCTTAACACAGGGTTGATCTGAGGTCAATCCCTGTCAGTAAAGCACTAGGGATTTTCCTAATAGAGGTTTTATTATATGAGTATCCATGATGGATAATGTTTATGACACAAGTGTGTGAATTTATTTTATTTCCTGAGCTAGAGCAAAGCTTAAATATTAAGAGACAAGTCTGATAAAAAGCTTTAACAAGGTTTTTATTTATTTTTATACACTGAAGTACAATGTATATGAATTGTTCACAGCTTAAATACTAAGGGACAAGTCATAATGAAAGATTTAACAAAGTTTTTATATGAACTGTGCAAAGCTTAAATACTAAGAGACAAGTCTTAATAAAAGCTCTAACAAGGTGTTTATTTAGTTTTTAAATACTCTTCACACAGACAAGGAAACACTTTTGTGTGTGTGTCAGAACTGACTGGGAATTAAGGAATGACCAGTCCATAACAATGTGTGTATATACATTTCTGAAGTCACTTCACTCCAGCAGGACAAAAAGGATCCTTTCTTCATTCTTGTTACAGAACAACAGCCTGATGCAAATCTGAAAGAAATAATAATAATAGAATATAAAATAATGATGCACTTAAGTTAGATCAATAAATGTATTAATTACTTTGAAAATGAACACATTTACAACAATATTTGTAATTACAATAACTAATAATGACAATGAATTGGTATTAATGTCCATCTAAAATAATGTTCCCTAAAGAACTAATGATAATTTTATATAATTTTTTTTTAAATAAGTTGTATGTTTAGCATTTCTTGATAATCATGCAATAATAAATTCCTAGTTATTACTTTGTAAATTGGTTCCTGTCATTAGACACTATGGTATACAACATTATTCACTACTTACAGCTACATGTTGGTAACAATGGTCTTCATTCAGCTGTTAGCTACTCTACAAAACACAAAGAAGTCAATATTACATCTCGTACATCAGTGGTGGTTGAAAATGCTAGAATAGCAACATAGTAAAAATTAATAGTTGACTTAACCTATAAATATATGCTATAAGCAACACATGATTTCCATGTATATCTATGTTAACCCAATCAATATTTGAGAAGATTAACCTGGGTAATACAGGTACCCAGGTATATAGATTTAAAGACTGGAATTGGTCAGTATACTGGAACAGCACAACAAATATGCTATAGGCCAACAATTGTTTATAATTTTATTCAAATTACTGTGCATATGAACTCTGTAATAATGGTAAAATGAGACTTTATCTTTTTAACCATATAAAAAGCTCATTTCAAGTAATGATAATAAAGGGATTACAAAACCACAGTCTTTGAGAAAAACTAGTCTAACATACATTTTGAATATCAAATGGCTATATCTTTAGCCAAACCTCATATGGAGGGAGGGGTTATCTTGTCTAAGAAAGGAAACTAAAAAAAATTAAAACAGATTTTAGATTACCTGTCATCAACACATGTTAAGAAGGGTCAATACAACTATCTATAATAAAACATGCATTAGCATCTAAACAGAATAGAGGTTTCCCACATCACTCTGTCTACACAGAAACTTAACTAGAATATCCATCTTGTCTAACAGGATGCAGATACAAACCCAGTCAACTATTTGCTAATTCTGAGGATGGGGGGATTAAAAAAAATATGTAACCTTGAAGATTATAGAATCAAGGAAATTCGAGGAAGCTGAAGTCTTGGATTTCATGATCTTATTGAGAAGATGACTGGCAATTCTGACTTGATCCCATAAGTGGACTGTTCCTAATGTTTGCCACCACCATTTTGTTTACCATTTATCCTACTTAGGGCAGATAAATGCTGGGTATAACTGTGGCAGGGAAATTTTGCTTTCAACATAAATCCTACAAGCTGCAGTGATGTCACATCTTGGTAACATTTGACAAGAAGTCTTTTTACACAGCTTCATGGATGGACTAGACATTCAAATATGCGTATCTGGTGAGGGCAACAATTTATAAGGATTGGATATAATTCAAGTTATATAACATGGTGGTTTTTGTATTGGTACAACAAGTTCAATCAGCCTTATGGTAAGTATCAAGACCATGCCATTACTTAGTATTTTTGTAGAGGCTATGCACTGACATGCTACTAACTAACTTTCAGTTGATATTCTTCAAGTTTTTTTGTTTAAAAAGTCTACTTGGTTACCAATAAACATGAGCTAACATTTACACAACTAGGCCTATTATGAACCAATGGCATATTAAAATAAACCATAACAATATTGGCACAGACTAAAATTGTGTATGTGTGTTATTAAAATGGCTTTTAAAAACTCTTGGCCCAAAGGCTAATGGTAATGGAGACTTAGGCTGAAAAACAAAACTGCATCATACTCTTTTTTTAATATATATTATTAAAATAATGTTATTGATTGTATATATTCAAAATTATTTTCTAGAATGTGGGACAGCATGATATATGCCATGTTCTCCATGGTTTTACAGATAATAGTTTACTCCATTATTGTCAAACATTCTGGTTCCATGTGTGAATAAATCCTTGAACAATTACCCAGATTTGTTGTGTTATATATCAAAACAGGCCGTAATAGGATAATATTTAGAAATTAAAGAGTAAAATATAAATCAGTATTTATATAAAGCTAAAAAAACACATTAAAACAAATATAATAAAAATCAGTTATATAATGAATATATTTGAAATCTTCAACAGTTTAAATTTAATTCAGACACAATCGTCAAAAGTCAGTAATTACTACTGTAATGGTCAAATCTATTTGTAATTCAGAACATGCATACATATGATAGAAAACAAAAATTGACACAAAACTGTATGCATCAATAAGTTTATGGAAGGAATCATTTAATTAAATATATATAATCAATTAAGTACTGCTAAAACAATCATTATTTTTGTGTTGTTTTCACCTAAAAATAAATGACTGTTGTCTATGAAATTAATGTCCTATAAATGAATGATGAAATGAACATAATGACATGCCAATACACAAAACGTTTGATATCTTAATAATGGGATTTAAATAAACAATTATGCAAATTTGAAGAGCTTTGCAACTTTAGTATCACAGTTGTGGACTCTTATCAAAACGCATCAATAAGCACTAATGTTCATTCTCAAATGGAAGATCCTTTGGAAAATGTGTGAAGTTATGACTAACATGAGCAAAATACCAGAATATCCAATTTGTACCTCCACAGCACCTTCAGGAGTGTTGCTCTCCATAAATGATTGTCATAATGACACTTGTTTACAACTGGCAGGTCTTCTAGAATACAGTGGCCAGATGTCTATGTCAATGTTTTTAAACTTGAGCCAGTAAATAATTACAAACTTACAGACAATTTTAAGCATGGCCAGTGAATTTCATATCTAATGACCTTTTAGAAAGTAATATTTTGAAAAAATTATAGAAGCTCTGCAACTGGTAATCTTTACAAATTAAATCACTTTGAGCAACAAGGACTCTGGCCCAAGACACAATCAAGGTAGATGTCTTTGCCCTGGATCCCAGTAACATGGAAATGTAATATTTATTAGCAATAGTCTACAGATATAAATACACTACCTTACTACCATCCCAGTTAAGACAAACTACTTTTGTAACTCCCACATAATTTGTTGATAACAGTTTAAATACAATGTATCCTGCATACTATAACAGTTTTATTGTGGCGGTTATTTTATGTTCCCAAATGACAATCTTTCAAAACTGGGTCTTTGTACCGCACAGTAGATTGTTTATGACTGCCAATATAATAAACCTGCCAGAGAGATTTCAAAAATGCATAAATCTACATGTATATTATTCACAGTCTGAAAACATGCCATTAAATGTTGATAACACTCCTAAATTGTGTCATTTTGTTTTCACTGAATGCATCATTCAGAAAATTGGTTACAACAGATCTACAATACAAGTATGCTGAAAAATTCTGGAACATTTTACCTAACAATTTTACCTTTTGTAATATTTATAATAATATTTGTAGCATTATAAGGCCAATTAAAATACAAATTTAAAAACTGCTACAGATCTGTTAAAAAGGAATCAACCATGAATACATTTGGCTAATTTTCTATCATGTACGGCTGCATATATTGCTTAAATGATCATGTTTAAATTTCAATATGAAGACAATAATTATAAAACAAAATCCAGTCCAAATGTGTTGAAAGACAAAACTTATGAAGAATAAAAGGCAAATATAACAGTTGTAAGTAGGCATGCAAACCAACTATTTCTTGTATCGTGCTATTAAAATTAGGTTATACAATTGGATTCCTGCAAAAATACAAGGTAAAGGTCATTACATTCAAATTTCAAAAAACAAGAAATGTAAAACTCGGGAAGTCTGAATCAAAATGTTCATGCTTGTTACTGGAAATCAACAGCAAAACACGGTTAATCCTTGGATCATTAGTAGCTGGCAAAACTTCTTGCTTTGGTGGCACTCCCATGCATGAATTACCTAGTCATCGAGGGCTCTGCGTCGCCTTCTACGTGCCTCTCGATCATCCACTGCAGAACTTGCTTCCTCCTTTTCTCTCTCTTCTCGTCTACGTCTCCTCCTTGCCTCTCTGTCTTCATTCTCATTCTGTTCTTGTTTAGCTCGTTCCTCTCTGCGTCTGCGTCGACGCTCTTCAAGAGATTCCTCTTCTGGTTTAGATTCTGTGGCTTCTGCCTCTTCTTGGGCTCGTCGTCTCCGGTGTGACCGACTTTCTTCATCCTCGTTAGCTTCTTTGACTTCCTCATGCTTCTCTTCTGTTACACTTGGCTCTTCCTTTTTCTCCTCCTTCATGTCTTTGGTTTCCTCCTCATCTTTCTTATCATCACTTGTTGATTCCTTTCCTTCATTTTCACTTTTTACCTCTTTAGCTTCCTCAGGCTTTTCTTTCTTTTCTTCAGTAGTGTCTTCTTTAACTGATTCCTCATTCTTATCAGCATCTTCAGTTTTATCAACTTTCTCTTCAACTTTCTTGTCTTCAGCAGTAACATTTTCATCTGACTTCTCTTCCAGTCCTGCAAGCCAATCTCCACCCTCATCCGCCGCTAGTGCAGCTTTTCTCTCTTCTTCCCTTTCTCTCCTTTTCCTCTCAGAAAGACTTTCTTCCTTATCATCTGTTTTGGATTCCTCCTTCTCTTCTTTTTTCTCTTCTTCTTTTTTGTGTTTCTCTTCCAGTCCTGTGAGCCAATCTCCACCCTCATCCGCCGCTAGTGCAGCTTTTCTCTCTTCTTCTCTTTCTCTTCTTTTCCTCTCAGAAGGACTTTCTTCCTGATCATCTGTTTTGGATTCCTCCTCTTCCTTTTTTTCATCTTGCTCTACTACTTTTTCTTCTTTCTCTTTTTCTTTCTCTTCTTTCTCTTCCAGTCCTGCGAGCCAATCTCCACCCTCATCTGCTGCTAGTGCAGCTTTTCTCTCTTCTTCCCTTTCTCTTCTTTTCCTCTCAGAAGGACTTTCTTCCTGATCATCTGTTTTAGATTCCTCCTTATCTTCTTTTTTCTCTTCTTTCTCCTTTTCTTCTTTCTCTTCGAGATCAGCAAGCCAGTCTCCACCTTCATCTGCTGCTAGTGCTGCTTTTCTCTCTTCTTCTCTCTCTCTCCTTTTTCTTTCAGAAGGACTTTCTTCCTTATCATCTGTTTTAGACTTCTCTTTCTCTTCTTCTTTTTTCTCTTCTTTCTCTTCCAGTCCTGCAAGCCAATCTCCACCCTCATCTGCTGCTAATGCAGCTTTTCTTTCTTCTTCTCTCTCTCTTCTTTTCCTCTCAGAAGGACTTTCTTCCTTATCGTCTGTTTTAGACTCCTCTTTCTCTTCTTCTTTTTTCTCTTCTTTCTCTTCCAGTCCTGCAAGCCAATCTCCACCCTCGTCTGCTGCTAGTGCAGCTTTCCTCTCTTCTTCTCTCTCTCTCCTTTTCCTTTCAGAAGGACTTTCTTCTTTTTCTTCTTTTTCCTCTTTAGTTTCCTCTTTAGTTTCCTCAGTCACTGAACTGTCTTTGTTTTCATCTTCTTTATTATCATCACCATCACCTTCTTTAACCTCTTTCTCTTCAGTAGTTTCTTTTTCTTTTTTATCATCTCCCTCTTTAACCTCTTTTTCTTCAGTAGTTTCTTTTTCTTTTTCATTATCTCCCTCTTTAACCTCTTTTTCTTCAGTAGTTTCTTTTTCTTTTTCATCAGCTTCCTCTTTAGTCTGAGAAGTTATAAAAGTACAAATATAATATTTTTAAATGAAGAAAAAATATATGACCAAAGGGTTGGGTTTTTTGCCATTTTGCAAGTGCTTAATATATCAGTTATAATTTTTTCGGTTTTAAAATGTGTGTATGCACATGTAACAGGTGATCATTTACTTTTTACACAGCCAATACTTAGAATCCACATCAATAAATTCTGCTAAATTTGCTATATATATACAAATAATGATCACCTGATATAAGTGAGAAAAACGTTTATTTTAATTTGAATAATATTAATTCCATGGTTTAATATAACAAGCTAAAAGAATACTCTACAATGTGGCTGCAGGTACAGGGCCTATATTATTTTCACCATTTTTAATGTAATTTGAAAATTAAAAAAACAAAAGCAAGAAACTAAGCAATGATGATATAAATTCATTGAAATTCAGGACCAATATACACATTATTTTCACTATTTTGGTATGTAACATGATAACAATACAATAAAAAGCCTAGAAAAATATGTGATCAATTGTTTCGTTTTGTTTTGTTTAACGACACACTCAACACATTTTTATCAACGGTTATATTGGTTATATTGGCGTCAGAAACATTTTCTTATTAGAAAAATCCTTAGTGGCTACCTGACAGGTGGGGCACATACCACTAGGCTACCGATGCTCCAGTGATAAATTGAGTCAAACTTATGACCAGTAGCTGGTAAATGCAATACACCAACTGAATAATACTGCCAGGGATAAAACCTTGTAAGTGGCAACACTTGTATGCAGAACATTACCGGTAGTGTCACTTTTCCAAAATCCAACCTGCAGCTCTTTAAACGACCCCCCTTTTCCCTAAAATATCTATAGGTAGGTTGACTTCAAAATTTTAATGCCTAACTTGAAACCTATATATATCAAAATGTTTGTTTTAAGGCCCTTGTTAGAAAAATCAATGACAATACTGACATTGTGACAAATTAGCAGCAGAAAATATAAACCTTAACAGCTAATTCCAAATGATATCAGCATCAGATAGCCCATTAATTGGCATTCAATTTCTGTAGCTACATTTTACATTTCGAATTATTTTTCTTTGTATCATGTCTCTTATAACAAAGTCCACTTGAGTTTATACAATGATAAATCATCTGCTGTTTGTAAACAGATTTACAGCATTTGTTAACATAAGCATCTCACCACTACAACCTCTTCTGAAAGTTAACTTTGTGTGAATATGCAGTTATACAATTTGTGTAACAATGATATATCTGATTCAGACTGATTTTATGACTGATAAATCCAATTTGAACTCGGGATTGTTTCAAAACAAGTGTGAAGCATCTTCAGTGATCAGCACCAGTAATTCTGTTAGTCATGGCACTAAAGCTAGATAGACACACAGAACTTTGATCACTGCAGTACAACTGAAAACAATTTCATCCTTTGGATGTCACCTGTAGGAAAAGTGGCATGACCAAATGAAGCTTGTTCTTGACCACAATGATCCAATCCTCTTGCTAAGTGGAAAGAATATATTGGTTGATGTGACATATAAAATCAGTTTAGGGTACACCAACCTTGACATAAGGCAAATTAAAGGTACCTGCCCCCAATAATTATAATATTTTGGAGGAGCCAGTCCCAAATAATTTTTTTAACAGGTATGGTATATGAATATATAATTATTAAATGATGTACATGTATATCAGCTTTAAAATTACAAATTCAGTTAATTACATGCCTGGAAATAACCTTTTAGGCCAGCTGAATTTCAAAATGTTGGAAAGATCATAACTCTGTAACTTGCAGGTTACCTACCCCCTCCCCACCAATATTCAAAATGTTCCATTGCCTATGCAACATGGTTGGTCACCCAACAAAAATCAACAACTAATGAATGAATGAATTGTACATATTTAGATGTGTTGGTTTTCTGTGATCACAGAATTGCAGGAAAACTAATCTGAAATAGAATAATTATTAAAATGAAATTCTCAATATCTGTTCAAAACTGATATTTGTATTTGTGTTGTGCTAAATGTTTTAGTATAGGGAAATAACTAATATTTTGTTTCCATCCATTTATGGTATTCTAAAATAAATTACAAAAGTAAAATATTTAGGGAATACTGGTCATCTAATCATAAAATTTGAAATTGTGATATCTGCATTTTGTAAAACATGACATTGTTATAATCAGAACGATAAGATTGGTAATTATCTTCACAAACAACAATTATTTTTAAAAATTAATCCACTGTATTCAGTGTTATGCTATTTTCATCAGCTGGATTGGCATGTGTTTCTGGAATCAACTAATTAATTTAGCTAAACAACAGTAAACATTAGGTCCCTTTTCACAAAAATCCTCTGAGGCAAGTGTCAGTTTCCTAAAAATATGGATACATTTTGCCATCACAGCACTGATTATGCAAGAATCAATAACATTAAACATATTAAAAACAAATAATAATATATCAATGTGATGTCTCATTTTTTATTTTACCATGACACAGTAGTGTGGTATTTTGGATCATTATGATGACAGGGTAATGGTATTATGGTCTACATATCTTAATGGTAATATTGCAGTTATCTCTTTTTAAATGTATTTTATTTTTATTGTCTACAGAAGTATAAATCTGATAAAATTACAGTATAAATATTGTCTTACCTCTTCGATAGCTGTCTGGGGAGGTTTCATTTTCAAAAATTCATAGAGTTGGTCCAGTTCAATGTGGTTGTAAAAAGCATCATAATCCTGTTTTAAAAAAAAGAGTTAATATAATGAAAATGATACACACACACACACACACACACACTAAGGGTAAACAGCAAATAGCAAAAAGGACATAACAGATAACATCATTATATAATTTGATAATTATATTTTACTCTTAAAAGAAACATGTCTGTAGTTAATACTTAATATGATAAAGTCATATAGCCTTAAAATCACAAAATACATTTGTTGTCAACACTTTATAATTTTATGTTCGAATATTCTTCTTCATATTTTAGCCTATACTTATACGTGTTTCAGTGAACACTAATCTATCACAATGTTCACTCTGGTTTTCTGAACTTTAACCTTAAGATGGTATCCATCAACTTCAGGTTGAACTGTTTTAAAAACTAAAGAATTAAAATGAGAAATCTAGTGTTATAGCAACGTATTAAAAAATGTATTTTAATTTACACACCCCACAATATTCATCATCGTTGAAAACTTGTGGTGGCAGTGGTTTCTGTCCTTCCTTCTTGGGCTTGCTGTTCAACTGCATGAACTTCCGCTGTTCCTCATTCATGGGATCGGTGATGTCAATCCGCTCCACTTCAATCCCATTTGCTTCAAGAATATCAATAATGTGACACTGGTGTTTTCGCAGCTGAAAAAATTTATAATTTTTTTTTAATTAAAAACTATAGTTTAAAACATATATATAATTAACAAATAAAAAAAATGAAATAAACAAACTAATATAATTATAAACATTTTCTATTAATAATAAATTGATAGGAGTGGGACATAGCTCAGATGTAAAGGCATTTGCTCATGGTGTGGTATCATCAGACTGATACCCCATGGTGGACCCTTAGAGTTTATTTCTTGTTCCAGCCAGTGCAGGAATTAACAAAATGTCAACTTTTGACCTCGTCTTTTCAATTTTACAAAGATATAAACAGTAAGATTTGAAATATAGGTTTTTGGTCGATTTTAATATTGATATAAGCAAGGTAAACTATTATTATACTACAGTGATTGTACAATAAGGCTCTTCAGCGTGACCTCACGAAATTTGCGTAACCCGACTGGCTGGCAAGACACCGATAATACGCATGGCTGGTGATAGTACGGTAGTGATTGATAGTTTTACTCCGCATTCTGTTACTATTATTTTATGCCATAACACGTTGTATTGTCGACTGTACAAGTATAATTCCGCAACCCAAAGAAAC
>JAUTBY010332960.1:0-17480 GCA_032361585.1 Peltospira operculata | reverse complement strand
TATTTATTATTATTATTTTTTTTTATTATTTTTTTTTTAACCCGCACAAATTGACAGTGTTTGAGGCTATTTAGGATAAAAAGACGTGTCCTTTAATAATGTTTGTGTACTACGGGGATGGGATCTAAACAATTCCAATAAATAATGTCTTTGTGCAAGATGACTGGTCTATATTAGAGATAGCTCTAATTGCTTACGTTAGACCATTCAAATAGAGAGATTACGCATTGAAAAAAACCTATGTATTTGTCATTTAGCTTTTATTTCCATTGCATGTATGTTATTATTATTTTTTATTTTTCAAATCATTTGTTTATTAGAAATTGATTATATCTTATTGGTTTGTTATAGGTGTGGTTTTTAATGCAACTATCGCTCCTGCTTCCGGGTTTCGTTTCAACGATTTCAAAGCATTATTTCAAACCTTCGTGAACACTCGGGTAAATATAAAAGTTTGTTTAACTTGATAATATACATAAAATGATTAATTTTTGTACACAAGTTTTAGAGAGTCAAACTGGTCGTGTGCAACATCAGTGCGGTAACGATATTATCAAAGAGCTGTATTCATTTTGTCAGCGTTTAGGACCATGGCAAAATACTAAGGACCAATTATTAAACATTGTTACCAAACCACATTCCTAAAATATTGAAATGGTACAGTGAATCATGTCAGAACGAAATATAGCCTAATAATTTTAATAATAATAATAATAATAATAATAATAATAATAATAATAATAATAGTAGTAGTAGTAGTAGTAGTAGTAGTAGTAGTAGTAGTAGTAGTAGTAGTAGTAGTAGTAGTAGTAACATCTTTAATGCTTATAGATTAAAATGGGTTGCCTTTTAATGCAAAATGTGGATTATAGGCCTTTTTACAGTAAATTCACTAAGTATTAAACAAAATACGAAAGTAGTAGGTCGTAGAAATGTTACTGCTTCTGCAGCTACTACTACTACTACTACTACTACTACTACTAATAATAATAATAATAATAATAACAGTACATGTAAACTGTAATCCCAGGGCAACAGCAGCATGTCTCTTATAGCGTCGAAGGTGGGCGGTGGCTACATACAGATGGTCTTAACTGATCCTTCCGGTGACGTCAGCACCAGGGTGGCAGCCTACATACGAGATGATATCGAATCAGGTAACCAGAGCTGGCAATATGGAATGGGTGGGTGGGGCGAATTTAATAAACAATGAAAATTTGGATGCGTGGAGCAAAATTGTAATTCACACATTACAGGGGCCAGTGCTCTTTTACCGGTTTATGAGTACATCCATCATAGTCTTTAAATTCCACTGAATTTTATTTGTGCAGGTTTGGATTTATCAGATGACTTTTGGGATTGGTTGTCCTCTTACATGTGGTGCAAGTGAGATGAAAATAACCATTACGAAATACCTTGAAGTAGTGGCGTAACTATGGGGGCTGTAGGGAGGTCGACGCCACCCGGTTCAAATCTTTTCAACCCACACTTGACATTTATGGTGCACAATAAATATGCAGTGTCCTTTTTTACGAAGTGTACGTCATTCCGCGCCTCTCCGTTTTACTTTTACAACATCGGCAGTAACGCGTAACGTGGTGTTGACAATGACTATGGTTCAGACAACAGGACTTGGATGGCATACTATTATTCACTGAACAGCTCTGACAGGCAGGCAAGGGTCTGCGGACGTCAAGTGAAAAATGCGCTTGCGGTATTCAACGTCAGCAGTTTGGAGCAGGAAGTGTGATGGCAGTTAATGGCAATTTGACCGGTGTACGCTAACGGGGTGATAACATTCAATCGCAAGTTCTACCTTTTGCAGGGACATAACATCGTCCTACAAAGTAAAAATCATCACCCACATATCGCACATGTTGTATCAGACCATTCACAACAAAAGAATAAGGATGGTCACACACCATAGTTATCTTGTATGGATTCTGTATTTTTATGCTCAGTACAAACACACATTTATAACGTAGATGACCAAATATTATGTTACCTTTCAAAGGATTACGTTTAACATTTTAGCGATTTGTTTCAAATTATCCTTACACTTTATGAGAATTAGTAGTTTTGTCTCTCAGATAATTCTATTTCGATGTGAGAAAGACTTTTGTGATAATTAGTTTTGTTTATATTAACTTTAATTCATCAAATGTATAGCATTGATTCTCTCTGGCATTAACTTCACGGACAACTTGAATATAAACTGATAAATCATAATTGCAACAATTATTCGTAATATTATTACATTATATCCAAATTCGAAATATTATTGATGCATATTTATGTGCGAGTGCCTCATTATATCTTCATTACCGCAAAAGTCTTAAACAACACTGGCACCATTTATATCCATGCACGTTTTGTTCAGATCTGCGGTCCGGTGGCCATAAGTATAGGATAGAGAGTTACCAGCTGACCTCATCTGGAAGTGGAATACCAACCACCAGTTCTTCTACCACGGTGCCCAGCTCTGCCACACACACTGCGAGTACTAGGGGAAGCTCCCAGAAACCTGTATCTGGTGGGACATCGCCGTCCAGTGCAAGTACCCACCCTGCTGCCAATTCTAGTTCTTCGCCTGCCTCTCAGAGTCCGCTCGGTCAAACTGGTATGGGACGGCAACAACAATAATGATAGGTCAAAGATGTTTTGGGCTAGCTAACCGGATTAACATTTATTATTTATGTCTGCAAGTTTTTTAAACCTATGATCTTTAATGGACATACATTTAAATAATATTTCTTGAAATTATATATATATATACGTACTCATTTATGCCTTTTATAGCCTAATGTTACTTTTAAAATTAGACAATTTGATATACAGTTGACATATGTGTTACAAACGTTTTGAGTTATAATTAAGTAGCATGCACCAAAAAATAAAAAAATAAAAAGTTTAGTAGCCAATATATTTAGCATAGATATCTGTATTACTTTTATTTGTGAGAAAAAACAAACAAATGGTGGCGATGGGTGAATACGCAGTACACTGAATTATATGTCCAACATTGTTGTGACATATGACCTAAACTCTAGCGAGGACACCAATCAAAACTATATAGATAAGCATATAAAACACATGCATTGCAGTTATGTTCCGATTGTGTGTGTGCCTGCGTACTTTTGTAGATATATACATGCTAATGGATGGATCTATATATGTATACATTTATTTGTGTGTGTTTTTATTATTCATTAATAAACTGAAATTCTTTAAACTTGTCTTAATGGTGATGTAATTAATTATGCAGGTAGTGAGGGCATGTCTGGAGGGTCTGTAGCTGGTCTGGTTGTTGGTCTGCTGCTTCTGATCACCATTGTAGCTGTGATCGGCTTCTTCCTCTACAGACGTAAAATAGGGTAAGTGAAAATAGTTTCAAATTCAGGGCATAACTTTGCTCAAAATAGTCATTATTGTTATAAAATTATGGTAACTTCAAGAGGACTGATTTAACGTTAAAGTAGGAAATTTACAGAGTAGAGAACAAATGCATTCAGTTATCTAAGATATATAAAATTAGATAACAGAATGCATTTTCTCTCTACCTCTGTAAATTTCCTACTCTAACGTTAAATCAGTCCACTTGAAGTTACCATCAAAATCTAATCCAAATTAGACTATTCATTTTGTTTTCACCCCAATGTATTATCTTTTACAGAAGACCAATTTATGCAATGGAATATTTGGATGCCTTTAATCCAAGAACTTTACTGAGTAGAGGTTCGCAAGCATTCCGGACTTCAGGCCGACGACAACCAGAACGTACTGTTTCAGATTCTGGTTTCCCTAACCCTCTGTATGGAACATCCGAGACATTCAGTGTAAGAATATAATACAGAACGTCCATGGCATTCAATGTAAAAAATAACTACTTGACACAATGGTGTAGGTAGGCTTAGTACAACCATATTGTGCTTGTATTTCTATAAATATTTCACTCATTGAAGGTTTTGTTATCACTTACAAAGCAATTCGAAAATAATTTTTCTAAACAATGATAGTAAATTATCTAAATTTCAGTTAACATTGGAATTAGTTCCAAAAATATTTCCTTCAATTTACGTTAGTGTAAAGCATTTGCCGTTAATATTATATTTTCATATTTCCTAAATATCTTTATATTCTACAGCATCTGAATCAACTTATTTATTCTCATTCAAATCTGCACGGTTTTTAATTAAATAGTGCTTTAAACCTTCTTATAAAACTTCTGTTTCAGCATACTGAAATGCCACCAATGGAGTTGATGCCTGTTGAAGAACAGCCTACGTTTGATGTCACCGATTCTGGATTCAACAACCCACTTTATGGAACTGTTGGCAAGGTAATTTATAATTACGCTGTATGGAAGGTAATATATATAATTACACTTTATTGACCAGTAGCAGATATCTTAATAAATTATGTGTGTGACAATGGTTGGTGCAGCTTATTTCATTCACAAACTAGGGGAAAACTCCATTTTAGTTTAAATGTGGTCTCAATTAGTAGTTTTTTCTGGTTAAATTCAGTAAAATATTATAGTAAAATTTAACTTGGTTTATTCAGTCAGATAATTACATATATACAATATATATAGACATGTCAAAATTCAACTTTTGAAGTGATTTTTCCTATCTGTTTTGTAATGTATTGATATATATTTTAACATACAACTTTTTGTCGGCTTCCGTTCTTCCCCCACTGCAGCCCTATTCCTCACTCTCTCTTTTGAGATAGGTATTTATTTAATGATGCATTCAAATTTTTTACAGTTATTGGGGTCAGGCATATGTTCAGAGAATCTCTATAAAATATATTTTGTGGACAATAATCACTACATTCTTTTTTCAGCAGGAGCCACAATACCAGGATCCCAGCCAGATAGATACCTGATGACAGCACCATATAAGACGTGAAACACCGAAATAAAATGTGTCATAGTGTTAACAATTAATACTGCAATGGGAATTTTCCTCACAATTATTCCTTTCATACAGTCTTAAAATATGAAAACAATTTCAAAGTTATAAAATGTATTAATTCTACAGAACCTGTGATTAATTTATTATTGTGCACTAATTATGTATTTTAAAACAACTATTTAAATAATGTTTTATATTACCAGAGTTGACATTCTTGTGTTGAATATGTTACCAATGTATGTACCAGTATCTCATTTACTGGAATTATTTATTATTTTTAATGTGATTAAAGAAATATTTTCTTCTGCAAAATGATTTTGATGTAGTACCACGTACAGCTGTAAAATCCTTTACTGTGTACAACTTTTTGTTATTTATTATTAAACAGGTAAATACACAGAATACCAACTTAAGCAATCACATTTTTTATAAAAAAGCAACAAAAAACCCAGGATAGTTACGTTTTAGCCTGGACCTGCCAGTCATTTAACGACTACAATTTATTATCAGTTCATGCCAGTATGAACTGAAGATGTTTGCTATTGACTCCCTAGATAAAATCAAAATAAATCACATGCTTTGATAGGCTTGTTTTGTTGTTTCCTGTAGCTGTTTTTTTTAAACAATGTACTCAGCATCAGAAATATTTTATGAGGAAAAATACCAGTAGTTCACAGAAAAAGATTAATCTTAGACCAACTTCGCATCAGCATGTCTAGTGTTTTTCATATTTACAACAAAGAACAAAATATACAGTCTATTGTTAGTATGTTGTCAGTAACAGAAACAAGTAGGGGTTTTAGATCATTCACATCATTACATTTTACAAAAACTTCTAACAATGAAATACGTGATTCTTAAATCATAGTTATACCTATCATACATCTGTAATAAAAAAATAAAACCTGCTTCTATTGCTGCAGTTGTTCAGTGATACTAAAGGCAGCCAGCTGTCCCACAAGATACACATAGCACTATTTATAAACATCAAACTTGATGATTACTATTAGCAGTCATGATTACTAAAACTGTTTAGGTTTAGACCAAGCACATATACAATAGATGAAATATTAATTTTAAAAATTAACATGACACCAGTGACATCCGAATACAAGTAGTCTACAGGTGTTAGTGTTCTTATTACTATATTAGTAGCTCATACTATTGTACAACTGTGTGCTTTTTCAAAATCTAACATAAAGTGGCCACTAGATCTTGCATTTAGTTGATACATTTTACATTTTAATTGGGCAAAATGCCTTCCCCAAAGCACTAAGTTAACACAAGCTGTGCTGTTTTAATTAAGCTAATATGTAAGCACCTGATATTTGGTCATCGCAGTACTATTACTGTGTTGATTCAAGTCATCCCGCAGCCATAAGGTATAGCAGTGTGTTACACGTTGCTGCTGCTATGTACCAGTAAGTACTTTAGTGTGTTGAAAGCATTAAAAACACATTCCTGCTACCTTCTGAGTTCTTCTCTGCTCTGTATTTAAGATATCCAGAATAAATCTTATTATGTATAAGAACAGACTAAATACAAATATGAATTTTTAGACTACTTTCAATATGGATAAATAAACTTATAGTATCTGTTGATGTCTTTTGTGTCTAAGCCATGAACTATCTAATAGCAAACTATACAGTAGGCACTTTTGATATTTTTACACCAGACTTAGTCACTGGTTTAACTTGTCACTACACTCTGGAACAAGAGTGTTTGAATCTTTATTTACGGTAATAAAGATATATATATATAGTCTGATACTGGTTCAACTATAGCTTTGAACTGATCCAACTGACAGGTATCAAAATATTCGACAGGTACAAGTACTAATCTTGGTTTGACATGTTCTATGTAACAGTTTTAAAAAACCCAATGCTATCACCTAGCAGCACACACAGTGTGTCTCTGTCAGTGGAAGATCTTAATTTGTCCCTTGGTGCTGCAGCAGGCGACTGTGCTGGGGAGGACTGGGTGAAAAGCAGCGTCCAGACACATGTCGAAGCCAGTCTTCATCGTTCGCCACAGCTTGCCAGTAAAGTTGCTGTAGCAGTAGAGAATACCATCGGCACTGCCACTCACCACCACATTGCCATCCGCACTGATGTCAAACCCCACATCATGGCCCTCCATCTGAAATAAACATAGCAAGTCAGACTGCAGCCAATACTATGTTGCATCACAGCCTGCGAATCATTCACAAAATGTAACGAATATACTAATGTGCTAATCAAATTGCTGTTACTGCTAATAATTTATTTCAGTCTAAATGATTCTGCGTATTAATACTGCTAACTGCAGCCATTCAGATGCAGGGGAAGAGTTGTTCACCACTCAAAAAACTATGCAAAGTCATAGTGTGAAAACTAAAAGCTTTACAAAACCAAGTTTTACACACGCACGCACGCACACACACACACACACACACACATTTATGCAAACCTAAGCTTCCAAACTGATTAAAACTCAATACATGTATTTATATTTTAAGATAAAACACACCATACTAATTTTGTTATCCAGCAAAATAAACCTATTACTCTTGAATTCTAGAACAATGCAAATAAACAAAACATTAAAAATCAGATCGTAAGTAGGTAAAATGTCATAAATAAACTGGAAATCTATGAATTTCTATGCACCTATTTACCTGAACAATCCTAGTTGTGCATGTTCTTGAAAACAAGTTGTGGCCAATATAAAAGCTTTTTCAAAATAATGTATTTAACATTTTTATTTAAAGATATATCAGCATCAATTTTTTTTTTTATTAGAGAAAAGTCTAGTTCAGTTTACATGGATCAATCCCAAACAATCCATGCATCACACTCATGCCACACACCCTGTTCTGTGGCTGCAGCCATGTGCATAAGCAAACACAAACCTTGTGTCCCTCGTATCGCTTTGACCAGACCATCTCGTAAGGCCGCTTGGTGGAAAAGATTGCTATATAACCTCCCTGAGTTTGACTCAAAAAGGTGTCCTCCTTCGGATGTAGTTTTAACCGGACACAAGAGTAACGTTCCTGAAAATAAATTTATAGACACACCATTAATTTCCATTGCTATATAATTTGCTATAAAAATATTTTATTAATGATGTACTCAACTCTTTTTATATTTACGGTTGTGCGGTATCAGACTAATAGCTAAGGACCATTCTGACAGTGAAAAAATAAAGCCAATGTCACCACTACATGGTCTACTGTTTTACAACTAGATCTTCTGTATGATCCATTCCACAATCAGGAAAATATATGCCAACTGTGAATAACTGGTTGAAATGAGAAACAGCAGATGGAACTGATCAAATGTCATACCACATCATGTGTAGATCTGCTACTGTTCAACTTCATTCCACTACAATCACAAATGGGATCAGTTCTTTACATAATACTGCAACCTCTAATTTTTTAAAGTGCTATTTTCAGTACGAAAATGTCATCAACTTAAGTTCATTTATGTATTACTGTGCACAACACCTTGGTAATTCAGACACCATTTTTGATTACCACAGTAGTTTTACATCAGGATACGGTATGAATAACTAGTCATTATTTAAGTAAGAAAGGCAAAGCCACCAGTTATTTATTTCAAATTAGACAATACGTTGTGTTCAAATACATCTTTCATCATTACATGGATGATGGTTTCCTGCTCGGTTATATTTCTGTTGCCTGCATTTACCTCGTTTTCCATTCTAAAAATATTAAATAATTCTCTTTTTTTCATTTCTAAGTTCAAATTTAGGTGACAATTTACATTTTATGTCTTAAACAGGCTCAACTGTTCATCAAAGAGCTAATGAAGCAGCAGCCCTTCCCATTATTTATTTGTTTAATCTCAGCTAAGGATACGACTTTATAAAAGCCTCAAAGTGGTGGGCTATTTACCTGAAAGATCTGATTTGACAAGACAGCACCTGTACCATAATCCCAGGCCATGATGGTGCGATCTGCTGAGTCACGTGACACTATTCCACTAGCACTGAACAGCTGCTGGCCACTGGCACAAAACAACACATCCTGAACCTACAGAAATATGATTAATATTGTGAGTACATGTGACTGAATTCCTAGTACATCTATCAATAACACATCCTGAACCTACAGAAATATGATTAATATTGTGAGTACATGTGACTTAATTCCTAGTACAGCTATCAATAACACATCCTGAACCTACAGAAATATGATTAATATTGTGAGTACATGTGACTGAATTCCTAGTACACCTATCAATAACATATCCTGAACCTACAGAAATATGATTAATATTGTGAGAACATGTGACTGAATTCCTAGTACATCTATCAATAACACATCCTGAACCTACAGAAATATGATTAATATTGTGAGAACATGTGACTGAATTCCTAGTACATCTATCAATAACATATCCTGAATCTACAGAAATATGATTAATATTGTGAGTACATGTGACTGAATTCCTAGTACACCTATCAATAACACATCCTGAACCTACAGAAATATGATTAATATTGTGAGGACATGTGACTGAATTCCTAGTACATATATCAATAACACATCCTGAACCTACAGAAATATGATTAATATTGTGAGGACATGTGACTGAATTCCTAGTACAGCTATCAATAACATATCCTGAATCTACAGAAATATGATTAATATTGTGAGTACATGTGACTTAATTCCTAGTAGACATTTGACTATATGCATTGATAGCAACGACAGAGTAATAGGTTTGCTTAAATTTGAATTAGTAATCAATTACAATCAGATACTGACATAGTAGTTTTAATTGCTAATACAGTTAGAAAAACAACACACTCTGAATCTACAGAAGTATTAATAATATTGTGAGTACATCTCATTTAATGCTTGGTACAGCTATGGAACAACATATCCTGAATGCAGAATCTACAGAAATATTGTTAGTACATATGATTTTAGACTTTGTAAATACTTTTTATTAGAATCACAGAAAGAATGTTGGTTTTCCACTGCACATCCTAACCCAGTTGAAATAATCCCTACATTGTTTTGTTTTTTCTTCTCTTATTTATGACATTAAAATAAGTAATAAGTCAACAAAATCATTATTTACAAACGTACATGACTGTGGAAAAAAATCATATCAATATTAAAATAAAGAAGAAGTACATATTCCTTGTAAGAAAGTGTGGTATCTGACAGGTCAATTATTAAAACCACCATTCTCTAATAATTCAGTACATACTCACTGTAAAACAGTAATGTGATTTAATCTTTAATTCTGTAGACATGTTCAATGCCTAGCAGTTGCTAAAAGTTGATGAAAGGTACTAATGTATTACCTGTCCCATTTTGTCCTTGTATTTGAAAACTCTCACTGGTGACTCTGGTGTACGAAGATCCCAAGCTTGTATTAAATTTTTTGATCCTGTCACAACATGTTTTCCAAGAAATTTATGAAATTTTCCGCAAGATACAATGGAGTCATGATGTAACCTGCATATTTTCTTTCCTACAAACAACCACAAGACAAAATAAATACAAGATGAAAGTGCTAAATTTAATACTACCACTACAGCACCTGATAAATAAATCAGTGGTATTGGACATCAAACTTGATAATTCTCGCATTGTTTATTGAGGAATATCTGTTAGTTTTAGTGGAGAAAATGAATACTTAGTGCAATTTATAAATCCGGTAATGATTTTATTAATAAAAGGATTTCTTACACATAAGCAAAATACATGCTTTTAATTATACCTAAAGTTGCTTTCATTAACAAGAAAGATTAAAAAAAAAAAAAATTAAGTGATTATTTCAATATTTAATATCAGTAGAGAAATTCAGTTTCAAACAATTATAAAGGATTTTGCCATAAATTAAGTTGAGACACTACTCTGATCTGTCTTTGAAATTACATTACACATTAATTTTATGCATATTGAGAAATACTAAATGTGAGTTTTTTCGATGTGATCAATAAATAACAAGGCTGGACACATCTCATCATTGCAAACATTTTCTAAGGTAATTTTATGCTGAACCACCTCTGGAATATTTATTTCTAAATATCTATTCTAGGAATGGAACTATTTACAGCTTCTAGCAGCGCTTCCACTAAATTGTGCGATAGCAGGAGTCACACATATTCTTGGCAAACCCCTACATAAAAACAGTTAAAACATGAAATTCCCTCATACTTTCAAAAACTCCAAAACAAAAATACAACCTTTAAATAACACAAAGGGCGGAAAAGTCACCCCCAAAGAAATATTTTAATGGAAGTCCTGTTCTAGTGATGTAGTGTTATTACCTGTTTCGACGTCGACCAGCACTGCTGACTGGTCGTAGCTACAGCTCAGCAAGGACAAGCCGTCAGGACTCCACTCTGCATCTCTGACAGCCTTGGAATGGTTTGTCAGGACCTGGAGCAGCATGTTGGTATCCGCGTGGCCAAGAGCATTGAACAGCTTCACTGTGCCATCCATACTCACTGACAGCAGAAGGTGGCTGTACTGGGGACAGTTCCATTTGACTCGGTTTACTATTGATTTGTGAGCAACAAAAGACCTCTCTGTGCGAGTGGGAGGCTTTCTCTTCGTATTAGACTTGTTCAAAAGAGCTATCATTTTATCAGGAATCTGGAACAGCTGCTGTTTCTGGTTCTGGTAATGTCCTGACAGGAGAATATTAATTCGTTCTACAAGCGGACTGTCTTTGTACATCGTTATTCCAGTAGACACTCCTTGTATCGTATTTTCATTTGCTGGATGTTTTAGAGTACTGGGGATAAATACTTTTGAATCAGTTTCAGGAGTCTTTTGTATTACATTGGAAGTACGTAATGAAGCAGGTGGTGTGACAAGGGGTGACTGTAGAATTCTCAACAGTTCTGATTTGTTCGGAGTAGACGAGTTCACTTTCTGCTGAGGTATTTTACAAGCTGCACTCTTTAACTTCTCAGTTCCTTGAATCTGGTCTTTTGATTTTACTACCTGTGTTGTCAACTGTGTGGCATTCCCAGTTACAGGCACAGTCACTGCTGCATTCTCTGCAATAGGCATCAGTTTTATTAAAGGAATCAGAGAGGGAGATGCTTGTACCTGACTGTTTAATACCTGATTTAGGTTTCGAACGATTATTGGATTTTGAACTGATTGGGAAATAGTTGTGGGTAAACATGATGCATTCTGTGTAACTAAATTTTGTCCACTTGCTGAATTTGCTGGGAAAAGCTGAATGAGTTTAGCTGGTTGATTACCTATAGCAGGTAGAAGAAAGGTTTGAATTGTAAGGTTTTTCTCTGAACTCTCATTACTCAAGATTACTTGAGTTGGCAAGATACTGCATGCTTGAGTAACATTTGTTGTGGTCGGGGCAATAGATGATGCAAGTGTAACATTTGCACTAGTTTGCTGTATTTGTGATGATGATGTCACAGCAACAGCTGGAGAACTACCTGCAGGTTCCACTCTGCAGTTGCTGGGTGAAATCTGTACAGGCTGCAGTGATGGTGTAAGATTACATGTGGTGTCAGAACTATATGACTGCACAGCTGTTGAACTTAACACATATGATGCATTTGTCTGAGCAGATGGAATTATGTTTAGGACAGGTAAACCACCAGATGGTGACTGTATCAGTGACACAAACTGCACTGTCTGGGGCAGAGGAACTGTGCTTGATGTCGTACTACCAGAACACACACTAGTTGTGGCTACTGATTTGTTTGTAGTTGAATTGCTTACAGCTGACACTGACACACCATTTGAAATATTTTTGGAAACATTTGTCTGTTCAGATTTCATATTCATCTGACTGCTCCCCAAAGAGGTTGTCGTGTTGTTTATGAAGACAATCTGATTATGTGTGATGTCTTTCCAGAAGTCTGTATTTGGAATCTCCACAGCATTTCCTTGCACCATGACCACATTCTTCTTCTCTTCATTATCAGCTTTTGTTTTCTTACTTGGTGGTTCGTCATTTTCTTCACTGTCTCCCAAACCAAAAAAGTCAGTAGGTTTTAAAGACACAGAAGAACCTTCCACAATTTTTATTCCATCTGTTGCATTGGTGGTTTCGTCACTACCATCATAATCATTATCTCCTGAATCAGAATTGTAGTCCCCAATAGCATCCATTCTGAAAAATATAAAGTATACAAAAAAATAAAATAATAATAATATCAATGACAAAAGTTAGCAACTGATATTTATGGATCTTGAAATCTACATTATTTTTGGAGAGCAAAATAAGGTAAGTACATATATTAAAAAAAGAGAAAAAAAAAGAGAAGGTTTTAACACTTTGACTGCCATAAAATAAAAGTGCAGTTTATCACATTGGCCACAATGTAAATCCATTTTGGGACCTCAGATGTAAAAAAAAAAAAATCGAAGTCAATAAAATAAATTATTTGTTTACATTCATGTTATTCATATTTGCCAAGAAGAGTTCCAACAGCTAACTCCCTTGCCAGCATTTTTAATTTAACATGATGTAGTATTGATTTTACTACAAGATAACTCGTAGTGGTGAACTCTGGTGCACTCAGTGTATGAACATACTCGGATGGCAGTCAATGTGTTAATAATAAGAAGGTCCTAATCAAAATTTAAAACTTTGAAAGATCACATCAGCATTATAGTTAATTATGAACTCCAGAACTTGCTTGAATGAATAAAACTGACATAAATTAAAAAGTGTAATAAGCATTAAGTCACAAGGGTTTTATTTACATTTTAATGTATAATGGATCCAACATAACTGGACACCCCTCCCTAAATACTTCCTACATCTGAAGCTTTTTTTCTGTAAATAGGCCAGATAATCATTTGTCTAGGATACAGCATGGCACCTTGTTTGGTAGTGATATTTAATTTTGTGGTTGATATGCGCCAATTAACTCTGTTAACTCTGTTCAAAACCGAAGTACAAACATATTGGCATGTATTTACACCGACACTGTAAATGATTTTCAGTTTAAATGCAGCAGTGTAAGACCTGCATGACACTGAACTACTAGTGCTCGCCAGAGAGAGAGAGAGAGAGATAAATGTTTTATTTAATGACACATTCAATCTATGGATATATGGTGTCAGGAGTATGGTTAAGGACAAATACACATAGGTTACTCTTTCTGATTAACAGTAAGGGATCTTTTATATGCACCATCCCATAGACAGGATAGCACATATCACAACCTTTGATACACCAGTTGTGGAGCACTGGCTGGAACGAGATATGCACCAAAGGGTCCATTATGTGGGATGGATCAGACGACCCACCTCACAATGAGTGAACATGCTAACCACTGAACTAGGCCCTGCTCCTAGCAGACAGTGTGTGTAACAAAATCCTGGCTAGAGTTTGATCCGTAACCCCCCTCCACTCAGGCCATATCAGTATTATAAGTATGGCTTTGCACCGAATTATGTTAAAATACAAATTTCGGTATATTTTCCATATGGTCTGTTGACAATAAATATGCGCATGCGTCAACCTTGACATCTGAATAATTTTAACAAATGAAACAGTATCTTGTCAATCCAGTAATTTATCTTTTTAGGAAAACACATAAAAATTTACTTTTTAATGGGTTGAATGACACAAAACACTATGAACACTAGTTAACATGGCAGATTCACAACAGGCTTCCTGAAATCTTACCATAATAAAGAAGTAATTTTCACTGACAGATCGCCAATGACATCGGTTACATCCGATGATATCTCTGCTTTCAGAAGAGCGCATAACATTCATTATTCCCGCCAAAATGAGAACTAGACTGGTACACTTGTACAACTCTACGTCTACCGTATTTTATATCCACTGCGCAAAATGTCAACTTCTGACCAGGTTGGGCTTTCGTTTTTATAAAAACACGTAGAGGTAAGATTTTTTTTTTTAAATAAATTGTTGATTATGATAGTAGAATAACCAAGGTAAAATATAACTATTACAATTGCGCATGTATCGTTAAGAACCGATTTTCAGCATATCTCGTATTCCAGTGTACTTATTTTACCACATATTTACAAGGAATCTGTGCACTCATGAACCCCGATTGCGCACTGACACTTCTTCACATTCAAAAATCTTCTCTCTCGAAATTAAAAATGAGGGGAAAATGTGTAAGAATCAACTTTTGGAAAGGTTAAATGACATACAGTAGTCGAACGCCATTAAAATTTAAAAACGAATAACATGCAACATCAAAACTTACCATAATAATCATCAGTTGTTGTTAACATCGCTGTCATCTGCTATATAGAAAGTCATGTGACAGGTATTACCCATATTTTTTATGCTTTTAACAAAAAAGACTGGGGCAGCAATTCCAAATATCAATTTTCGACCATGTACGGATTTCGCTTTTGCAAATACATAAAAAAGTAAGATTTAAAATATTTTTGGTTAATTTCATTAATATTAAAACCAATGTAAATATTATTCTGTTTTATTAAATGTGAGATTACAATGCACATGCAGAGAGGCATTTTCCTGTTAACCCGCTGAAAATCGAGTATCCTCGATGTACCAAATTACGGTATATTAACGGGAAAAGTCTGCGCATGCGCAACTGTCAATGAAAAATCTGTGTTAAAAGTAATATTTTACCTTGGTTATTCTACTATCAAAATCAAAAAATAAATTGTTTAACCATACCTAACCATACCTTTATATGCTTTTATAAGACCGAAATCCCAATCGTGTCAGAAGTTGACATTTTGCATCATGGATATGAAATATGATAGAGTTGTATAAGTGTACCAATCTATCTGTCGTTTTGACATGAATAATGAATATTACCTGCTTTTCTGAAAGCAGACGCATCATCGGATGGAACCGATGTCATTGGTGCTCTGTCAGTGAAAATTACTTTTTTATTAAGGTAAATTTTGAGGTAGTCTGTTATTTAATGTGAATCTATAGTGTTAAATGGTTGTTCATCGTGTTGTGTCATTCAAACCCATTTGTTAATTTTTATGTGTCTTTTCCTGAAAATAATTACCGGACTGACAAAATATTATTTCCTTTATTAAAATTATTCGAATGTCAAGGTTGACGTATGCGCAGATTTGTTATCATTAGACCGTATCGAAAATTTACCGTAATTCGTATCCTACCGTAATTCGGTGCAAAGCCATACCCCAGAATTTTGATTTAGGGTTATGATACTGAATCATGAGTGAATCACTCAAGCCAATCAGCGTTTTCCCGTTAATATACCGAAATCTGGTTCATGGAGGATATAACTGTACTAACCTTCTAGTTTTGTGTTTTTCTATGTTTATTTATCGATATTACCATTAATTAATATCCATAATGCTTATCAACAAAATGAATTTGTTTTAATGTTCGTTTCAATATGAGCCGTTTCACACATCGATGATGGAGGCAGACATTTTTTTCCATATCAAATAATATTATCTAAACGCTTACCTTAATAGCAGTAAGACAAACTGTACTCACCGTCGTGTGATGAATCGTGCTTTTTCCGCCATTTTATTGGTAGTATACGAAGTTTAACCTGCGGCGTACATTTTAGGTTGGTTCCCTCATTAAATACAGATAATACAAATCAGCAAAGACACATCTATCCTCCATGTCCCAAATTACAGTGTATTAAAAAGTTAATTTTTGTGCGTGTTTTTCTAAAAATAAATAAAATACCGGATTGACAAGATTTTGTTGCATTTGTTAAAATTCGGTGCAAAGACACATACATGCCGGTTAAAGTGTTGTTTTGGGGCGTGGGTTAGGGTTATAGAGTTAGGCTTAAGTTTTAGGGTAAGGTTAGGGTTAGGATTAGGTTAGGGTTAGTTTTAGGGTTAGAGTTAGGTTAGGGTTAGTTTATGGTAAGGGTTAGTTTTAGGGTTAGATTAAGGTTAGTTTATTCTATTTTCTTTTCTTGTTACTTGTGCACTACATTTACATTTTGCAGTGCCACTACCAGACACTTCAGACAAAACTCACCCCAAAATATGGAATGACAAAACAACCACATTTCAGTGCTTCTTTTATACATAAAGTGATAAATTGGTCACATGACAATTTTAAATGTCAATACAACTCAATCAATTTCAATAAATCATTTATTTACATCGCTCAACATTCAAATGATATACACAATTCACGGTGATCATGCATTTCATATTACTCTCATAGGAAACACATTTTTACGGAAATTAATTATTTATATATTCCGTAAATGGTCGAATACTTCCGGAAGAAAATACCCCACATTTGTTTACATTGGTCTTTTTTCGCGCATGCGTGGTGACTGCTAGGTAAAAGTAACCACGCTGCAGGTTCCATTGTACTAAATCATTTCCTACTGCCGACAATGGAAAGTTATTATTTTAATATATACGTTATTTTACAGTATCGAGTATACTAGTATTCAATTAATTATATCGGATAAGGTTTTAAAAACAAACATTTCACAAACATAGTGATTAGAATTGGCGGCTTTAATTTGATTGAAACGTGTTATTGTATTAGTATACAAAAAGTGTGTGTGTGTGTGTGTGTGTGTGTGTGTGTGTGTGTGTGTGTGTGTGTGTGTGTCACTAAA
>JAUTBY010331850.1:0-17509 GCA_032361585.1 Peltospira operculata | reverse complement strand
TATATATATATAAATGGAAACCTTTTGTGGTGTTTTAAATAAATAATAACTGGAAAAAGTGTTGCTGTCTGACCTATTTCCGTACGGATATTCCCCATATGTAGGAGAGACCAAGGTCATTTGTAACAGTTTTAAATAAATGAGGTATATCAAAAGTATTTTTGATTAATTGTTACCATAAACTATACCGGTACCACATCAAGGATTTATATTTTAGTTTCAGGCGTCATTATGACGATATAAGATTTATTGACTTATTTCTAAGTGATAAAGATTCTAATGGCAAGTGATATATTAAAACTGTCCTATCATAAGGAGTAATTGTAACATACTCAATGGTTAGTTGTAACACATCAATTTACTAGTTAAATAAACAAAAAATAATGTTTTACGTATGAGTTCAAACTTCATGTATATATAGTCTCACTGACTTGCAATTTTAAAACACAATAAATTGTTTTGTGTCAGTTCTTCATGAACCCAGTAACTACAAGACATGTGCTATGTCCACTGTTCACCCAGTTTACTACCTTTTTAATTGTCACAACAAATCAAACAGCTGTTCAATATTAAGGTGGGTTTTTTAACGGCGAAATATTATATTTTGGTTATTCACCAGCGTCCATCTACCAGAATATGGAACAATTCAAAGCATATGCATTCCACTAAAATCTGTCATTTACATGTTTTGCTATAGCCAGTGTAATTACATTATATATATATGTCTGAGTGTGTGTGTGTGTGTGTGTGTGTGTGTGTGTGTGTGTGTGTGTGTGCGTGCGCGTGTGCATGTGTATATATATGTATGTATGTATGTATGTGAGTTACAGTATGTATGTATGTGTGTATGTATGTGTGTGTGTGCGTGCATGTGTGTGTGCGTGCGTGTGTGCATGCATGCATTCATGCATGTAATGTTATGTTATGTATGGTATGTATGTATGGTATGTATGTATGGATGGATGGATGGATGGATGGATGGATGGATGGATGGATGGATGCATGCATGCATGCTTGCATGTATGTATGTATTTTTTAATTCTAAACATATATATCTAATAAATATATAAAACGATACAGCATTATTTCTTATATTGTGTCCTGTATATTTATTTCTCTCGTACATTGTCACAAATTGTATCATGAATTTCATTGCACCCAGACAACAAATGTGAAATATATTTGAAAGATTCATCCATTTCTAAACATTTTTTGTTATTTCATATTTTTTCTAGGATGTATATTTAAAACATTATAACTGATTTCTTTTATGGTGTGTTAATATTTCAATGGCTAATGGAGATGCTACCTGCAGCTCCTAAGCAGGTCATGGAGATTAGCTACTACTATAGAGCACTTCTCTATGTGGTAATGAGATAAACCAAGAAATGAAATATGTATATTTTCAGATACTATTTTGCTGGGTCATATATAAGTCAACAATCTGTGACAGTTGACATTTGAGATCTGTCTCTGTCTAATTATTATTACAATCATTTCTTATACATAGATCAGCTATCTTCAACACGTTACTAAAAACATTTCTTGAATGTATCTTGATATACTAAAACCCGTTGCATTGCTTTGTATTTATTTCAGGTCCATTGTTGTCTCTTTACGTCTCCTGCCAAAAATATTCAGCTCATTTCAACAATATCGAAGTGGTGCTGACATCCATACAATTACCATGTGAGTTACAGTATTAAAAATATATATATTATTGATAATTTTATAATAAATTTATTTAATATAGGCTTATAGCCATTGGGTTCCATTTTCACTATCACAGTAGTCCTTAACCATATACCCGATGCCATATAATCATAGATAAAATGTGCTGAATGCATCATTAAATAAAATATTTATGTAATAGTATGTGCTGAGTGCATCATTAAATAAAACCTTTATATCTGTGTCTCTTGTTACAGGTGGGCTGAGAAGGAGCTGGGTATGATGACTCATTTCTTTCAGGATCTCGTCCACTACAACACCACCACCAGTAATCAGTGTAACGTGCTGTAAGTGTGTATTGTTAGTAGCTGCACCAATGACTTAACAAGGACAGTCAATAGAATTTTCAACTTTAAGAAACAAATATATGTGTATTAAATTATTCATTGTCCCTAGACCATTTGTGACTCTCCATTACAAAACCAGTCGCATATCGCAAAGTTCGGTTTTGCGCTAGCGAGCGATTTCCTTGTTTAACCCTTTCCCGCATAGAGACGTGTTTTGACGTGTTGCGCTTATCCCCATGGAAGCGTGTTTGGACGTGTCGGCTTTTCCCATATAAACGCGTTTGATGAACCCGGAAACAAATGATCACAACTTCGTAAATATTTGGTAAAATCCGCTGTTATTTTCCGAAGATCAAGTTCATGGTCTAACGGAAATTTCCACCACGTCAGACCATGACCCTTTATCATGAAAAATCTGGTTATAACCGGTTTTCGAACACCACATGTAGTAAAATATTTTACAATGGCGGCAATGAAATATATTTCGAAATAACGATGGGCATTTGGATTTATAAGGGTATGGAATTTAAAAAATAGGTAGTAATATATCTAATAATGATGTATGATACATATATGTCAGTAATATTGAGCTGAGTCACGATAAATTGATTGACGACGACATGAAACGGACCGATAAATTTGACAACTATTTTGACAAAAATAGATTCCACGAAGAAACTAAACCTCAACTTAATGACGTTTTTAATGTAAATACCCAATGATTATTTAAATTTATTACTTCCTCTTCAATTAATGATTGATATTATCTTTCACGCAAACAATTATGCAACTTGGAATATTGCGCAAATGCCACAAATGGATTCCCCCATGCCGGTATACGCCAGTTTGAAAAAGTTTGCGCATTTAATAATGATGATGTAATTCCCCCTAGGCGCATTACACGCCAGCTATAGAAATCACATCTACCATCTACCTATAGAATTTGAATTAACAACATCTTAATTCCTTTGTTATGTGTAGACGTCAGTCTAGCTAGTGTTCACGCATTGCCGCCTTGAAGTGGCAAATCATGTTACTTCTTTGAATTTATGTGCATACTGTTGTAATTGTTGGTTTTTACTGTTTAAGGTTTAAAATATTTGTACTCGTGTATTATATACAAATGTAATGACTAAATTTTAAAGATTTTTTTCTTCACAAATCCGGTAAAACATTAATATAAAACATCTCTTTTCTTGTTGCAGCTTGTGTTAAGACTATATATTTGGAGATGAACTGATTTCTATAGCAAATATGTGAATCTGTGTACTAAAGCCATTATTTTTGTAATTTTGAGGAGAAAAAAAAAGATTCAAAAACACTTATTTTTTTCTTTCTTTTAAATCATGATACCATAGGATTATTGTAATCAAACTTTGCATATGTAAATCTTCACTATTAATAAATGTATACTCTGAAAATCATGTTCATTGTTCTTTTAGAAATGTTCGTTGCTAAGGAGTTTATATGTACCACGTGCAAAAAAACAACTGTGTTACTTTAGTGCCAATTTACTCAGTTAAATGAATTTCACACACTAGAGATTTTACAACTTCATTCAGATAATGTAATAATCTCATTTTACTTTTTTGTGACGTGCGACTGATTTGTAATAGAGGGTCACATTTGTTGAATAATCAGACTTAACATGCTGTAAGTGTTTACTGTGAGTAGCTTCTAACTGGCCTCAATGGCCTAGTGGTCTAAGCCGTCGGTCACAAAGATAAGGCTGGTAGGTACTGGGTTCATATCCCGGTACCGGCTCCCACCCAGAGCGAGTTTCTAATGACTCGATGGGTAGGTGTAAAGCCACTACACCCTCCTCTTTCTCACTTAACATCTAACACGAGTTATTACTAACTACTAATATCCTGTCCTGGGCAGACAGCTAAGGTGAGTGGCTAGGACAGGTGTTGGCTACAACAGCTTGCTCTGAATGTGCACGTAAAACGTTTACCTACCTAGTAGCTTCATCAGTAACTTAATAAAGACAGTGAACAGAATTCTCAAATTCATTTTTGTATTAAATTATTTATAGAAGTGGCACAAGAACGTTCACTCATGGTGTGGTGGGTCATCAGATCAATCCCACATGGTAGATCCTTTGGGCTATGTTTTGTTCCAGCCAGTGCTCCACGACTGGTGTATGTATATGGGGTAGTGCATACAAAATACCCCTTGCTGCTTATCGCAAAGAGTAGCCTATGTGGTGGCAGCAGGTTTCCATTCTATCATGATGGTCCTTAACCACACTCCTGACGCCATATAACCTAGTTAAAATGTATTGAGTGTTGTATGTTTCAGGTACAGCCATCAAGAACAAGTTCAAGTCCGACTTCTTTTCCTCACCTGTGTATTCTCTACATTATCCCCTGATGGTTTCCGTAAGTATTAATAACATACTGACAGTGCCACGTAGGTCAGCAGTAGAGCATTCAGCATTTCTTGTTCCAGCCAGTGCCCCGCAACTTGATGTAGCTACTTAATGAATGAATAGATGGAGTAGTCCATGTGGCAGTAGGTTTTCTTTCACACTATCAGAACGGTTCTTTATCATGTTTAACTGCAAATTAAATGAGTTGAGTACATCATTAAATAAAATATATCTTTCTCTGTCCCTGTGGTAACATACTCTTTACTTTATTTTCTATATAGTTTAGTAACAGTCATGTACCTTCTGTTATAACTTTGCTCTACATTTGCATATTTTCCATAAAATTACAGGCCTTTCCCCAGGAAAATTTGAAGGCACTTACATTTTGGATTTTTTTCCAGCTTTGAGTATAATATATGGATCACTAAAATTAGTTTAAAATTTTTTTCATAGTTGCTTTATATTTTGAGATTTTTTTTATATAATAGGGGTAGAAACACGCTCTGAGCAAATCTAAGAAAAGTCAATAATGGTTACTGGGGTACTAGCTTTCATACAGACCACTCCACAGAAATAGAGTATCTTACTATTATATTTAATATAACTGCTTAACATTTTGATTATAACATTAAAATTATTTATTTTAATACATGCCTATTACATACAGTAGGCCTACACGTAAGAACATTATTAAATGTAAAAAATATTTCAGATAATGATGTCTAATTTATTATTATTATTATTATTATTATTATTATTAATTTTACAATTATATACTAGATTAGAGTGTAAATGGAAATTATTGGCATAATTATCATTTAATAATGTTTGAATAATCTTCAATATGTTGACCGACAATGCACCTTTGATTTAAAATAATGAAGCCGATTAAAAACAAACATAGGTTTTATAGCTAGCTGTTAGAGAATTGACTAATTATTATTATTATCATCATCTCATCATCATCATCATCATCATCATCATTATTATTATAAATTCGGCAATGTAAGATTGACTTATTTCAGTGACACATTTTTTATTGGGTTACAGATTAGGTTACGGACACATTGTCATGCACTAATATTTTGAGAGAAAACAAAAACAGAAAATAAGACTTTACAAATTAATATTCAGTGCGATATAAAACTGACTTTGTAAATAAAGGTATATGCAATGCTGTATGCGTATTATTTTAACATTAAAATGGAACATAACACGATTTGTCCATACATTTCACGGTTTCGTCTTGTTCCGTGATTAGTCGGAAAATTCCGAAGTGTAGGTCTTAATGCTATCCAAAAGCTGCTATTATTCAAGTATTATTTAAACCGATAATGTATTTTAATTTAATTATACAGTTGTAATAAAATGGTCTATGATGAGTTATTATTAAACAATAAGAAAACATTTTTGGAAAGCGAAACAAGACTTCTGGTAAATGCTGCGCATCGTCGAAGACCAGTCTCGTTCCAAACATAAATCTGAACTTATAATTTGCATGGCATGTGACAATTAACAAATAGGGTGTTGAATTTTGATGAGGTGTAAATCATTACAGTGATTTCAGTGTTAGGTGCGGCAAGCCGCAGCCCTTATGTCTGGTACAATAATAAATTAACTAATTGACAAATGATTGAGTGTCAATGACCTAGCCCACTGTTAGTGTTACTTGTTAGGGCTCTGGAGAGAGCTCCAAGTCATTAATTTAAAACAATGCAGGATCATCAGCGGGATTGGCGACTTCCAACTGGACATGTATATTATTGTGGCAGCCAGACGTGTGATTATGAACGCAGTATAGCGTTATGGTTGACTGCAAATTAAGTTGACACGGTCCCAGAATTAAGGTGATTACCAGATATCAAGGTGCTTACACAACCAGGTAAGGCGGCACGGGCCGTGTCGGCATATTGCTTTGGGGAAAGCTCTGAATTACATTATTGATTTTTTATTTATTTATAAAATATTAAATTATATAATAAAATAAAATCACAACTTAAGAAAGTATCACTGTAATATTATTCACTGCAGAATAAATTAGAAACCAGTCGATGAATTCACTATTCAGTATTTTATATTTCATTAATTGAAATACTGTTTATTGCAGGGTTAAACCAAAAACAATTGGATGAACTGTCAGTGCAGTAATTCATCACTCATTTTTTTTTAAACCTGATTATTTAACAATGTATTCATAGTCTCCTAGGAGATATAACAGGAAATACTGCAAATTATAGTACCAGAGATATCATGCAAAATCTTATAATAGATGATAAACTATTATATATTTCTTTAATTGTAATACTGTCTGCTGCAAGGTTAAACCAGAAACAGATAGATAAACTAAATGCAGTATTTTTATCATCTGTTAATTGAATTTTGGTTTACTCGAGAGTGGAATCAGAAATGAGTAGATGAAGTATCTATTCAGTATTTTATATTTCATTAAATGTAATACTGTTTATTTAAAACCAAAAGTCTTTTTCTAAAACCATCCACTTTAAAAAAATCAATACGTAAAGTTTTAACTGATCACTCTTTGTTTGTTCTATATAGTGCAGACTTTCTCGAAGGGAAGCGGACAAAACACTAGTACGAAAATGTAGTGTAATAAAAACTCGAGTTGTTAATTAGTCAATAAAAGTTCACAGGTATCTAACTGTCAGCTAAGACTAAATAAAAAAATAGAGGATATTATATGAGCGTTCGACAGACAATGTGCCCAAATTATTGTATTTTTAAATTCCCCTCTTTAAAGTTATGACGTCAGACGTTGCTTGAGCAGAATTACGTCACTCCAAAGTAATACTTGTTTCAATTGTTTATCCGCCAATCAGAATGAGTTGTACTCTAATAACTACCAATGCTAAGAGGACATACAATTTTGCCCATGAGGGAAATAGTACAATAATTATGAACCTCATTAACCCTGTACTTTGTTCATAATAAATTACTATATACTGAATATTTATTTTACTTTTTATTGGTCAAAAACTGGTCACATGACCATTCATAATTGGTGATATTGGACCCAAATCTGTGTCACTGGTCCATCAAAAGTCATATTGCCCTCAGACGTTAACCAATGAAAATAAAGAAATTGTGAAATATCCAATCATCATTAAAATGGCTGCCAGTTATAATTGGTGGTGAAGTCGTCTCCTCTTCCAAAACTCTTACCTGAATTATAACTTTAATCCCCGAAGTAAGTGTATAAGATGTAACATGTAAAACATAAATATTGTTTGATTTCTTACGTTCATATACTTAATTTTAGCCAAATTTGAAGTACCAGTACCGTAAAATGGGGTAATCAGGGACGGCTTGGTAATAAGGGACGATTGTTTGGAAAACAATTTAATTGAATATTCTCATTATGTTTTGAAACAGAGAAGAAAAGTAATATTTTATTATTGAAAAATAGTGTTTTATTGAAGAATAGAAGGTGTATTCATTATTGCTTGTACCTTGGGTGAGAACTGATTGAAAAAATGTGTGAATTTTATAACATTCTTATGTTGGTCAAAACTTTATCTTTCCAAGATTAGCCAAATAAAGCACATGAGAAATCACCATTGTTAGCAATAGTAAAACATTAGGTACATGCATACAAAATATCACAAGGATATGTGCATTTATTGTGGTAAAAAAATAAATAATAAATAAAATAATTAATTTCAAATAAAAACTGCTTCAACCTGGGGTTAAAAGGAACAGTATGCCGCATGCATACAGACTGAAGTTGGGGGAAAAAAACTCATTAAAAAACATTCTAATGAAGACATATTAAAGCTGTGGAAGCTGTGAACAATGGTCTTTCATACAGGAAAGCAGAGGAGAAGTTTAATATCCCCAAAACTGTCATTCGGAGACAGAGAAAAGACAAAAATGGCAGAATTCCAGCAATGCCTGTGGTACTTGGAACAAATGTTGATCAAATGGCTTGTAGCGAATGGGGCAATACAGTTGACTGTATTCATCTTCGTTTAACCGTGAATAAGTGTGGTATTGTCGTAAAACAGTATTACAGTTTCAAAGACAATATGCCAGGGGATGAGTTGGCAAGGTTATTTATCAAGTGGTACAAAACATCAAGAGAGCAAGAGCTAGAGTTTCTCCTGAAACTCTAAATAAGTATTTTCACAACATAAGTGTAACTGTTTATTTGAATTAATCCAAGGTTTGAGAACAGATTTGTTTTAGTGATTAGTTTATTATATGCTAAACGGTAGACTTTGCCAAGCTTACTCTGGATTACTGGTTTTGCATTGTTTTGTTCTGAAATGTTATTAATTTTTTTTTTTTAAATATGCTCTTTGTTCCTTGTAACCCCTATTGAAGTTATAATAGGATCATCAACTAAAACCAATAGCAGTATCTTATAACCCCATCCATAGGGTAATAAGGATCAGTCATTAGAAAAATAAAAATAAATACTCTATGAGTTAAGATTTTGGACATGGCAAGAACCATTGAGAGGTCTAAACAAGTAGTCACAAAATGGCATATGTCTTTCCTGGGACAGTTAGATGCATGGATATATTAAAGAAAAGTGTCAAAATCGTACCCTTATTACCCCATTTTATGGTACCTTTTGGCATGGGGTTTCTGCATGTGTTGTTTTGGTGTGTGTTAAACCAAGCGACATCATTTTGTATGTCTACCAAATTGAGATGACATACTATAGTATAAATTTTGTGATGTCAGTCGAAGATCGCTTTGCAGGGAATATTTTAGACATACTAGACATTTGTAAGTACATATAAAGTTTTAATTGATGTTATGTAATAAACCAATTGTGGACAACTTCATGTTTTATGGACTGAAGAAATGGATATTGACCTTGGCCTTTGACCTGAGACAATATGCATTTCTTGCATGCATAAAACATGTTGCCCTCACAAGCAGTCCATAATTGATAAATATTGTGTACTGCAGGGTTAAGCCAGAAGCAAGTGGACGAACTGTGGGACTGTCTGGCATTAGATCCAGAATGCTCTGATGATTGTCTCAGCTGGTTTCTCAACCAGGCCAAGAGCAAGGACCACCACGCACTGGGCCTTGAAACATTTAAACACATATTCCTTGAAAAGGTAAACAAATATTATATTCATGAGTGGAACTTTATTTTATAAATGTACTTGCCTTCAGGCAAGTGAAACCTAGAAACTTACTTGCTCTGAACTGTATAATTCTTGCCCGTATGTAATGAATATGGAATTTTAGGTGAACAAATTACATAGACACAATGTTTATTTGTCCACAAGCAAGTTACATTGTCAATATGTGTTGCCCAACTGTGAATCAAGCATTGGTATTTTACCACCCCTGGCTTTTCTTGTTTAAAAAAGATCTAAAATGTAAGAGGTGCTTTTCTGGTTGATTAAAAAGGATTATTATATAATTGAACCTGGTTTGATGTGTGTATATCAGGGATTCCAGATTGCAGGAATACGTATAATGTCTGCAGTTAGTGTTTAATAAAAAATTATGTTTCTCGTTTTGTTTTGTTATTTTAAAAAATATAAAAATATAATTTATTTAGTTATTTATTTATAAATAAATATTTAAATAACACAGTATTAAATCAGGTAAATAAAGGACACACAATATTTTCAGATGCCCCAACTGCGTTCAGAGAATATGAGTATGATTGGACTGAATCTGTTCCAGCAGCTCTCCCAGCTTGCACGAGTGGCCAACGATTCGCTTGATAAGCCCATGTCTGAGGATCAGGTTAGTAACTTGAACTAAATAAAAGTTGCAACATGTAGCTTAGAGGTACCAGGTTTGTAACAGTCTCATAACTTGATGTATCTCAGGTAGAGCATTTACTGATGTGGTGAATCATCAGATTGATCCCACTTGGTGAACCCTTTGAGCAATTTTTCATTCTTGTTAGCAGGGTTCCAGCTGGACAATTTTCATTAATAGCAGAAGTTGTAGCCAAATGTTTACTTTTATAGCCAAGATATAAATGTTATACCCTGTAGAGTGAATTGAATTTTTTTTTTTTTTTTATATTTGTGTAATTTGTTCTCAATTTCATGTGGGGTGAATTTGTCTTAGTGAGCAATATGTTTGTGATTCTTTTAAGGTTTTATTGATCTGCTTTTTAAATTGCCCATTCAGATGGTTAGCAAACTATAATTATAAAGAGAGAGAGAGAGAGAGATAATGGAAATCCACTGCCACCATATAGGCTACTTTTTCCGATAAGCAGTAAGGGGTCTTTTATATGCACCATCCCATAGACAGGATAGCACATACCACAGCCTTGGGTACACCTGGCTGGAACTAAACATAGCCCAAAGAGTCCACCATGTAGGATCAATCCGACGACCTACTGCACCACGAGCATGCTTACCATTGAGCTGTGCTCCGCTCCTATAATTATAAAATAAAAACAACCAGAGGTAAAATGTATAAATGATAAAATTTTATTTGTGTTAGAAAGCTGCTTTATCCGTGATGGACCATCATATTTCTTTTAAGTGTTTCACTGGAATGGCGGTGTCATTAAATAATAGCCTATATTAGGAAATTAAGATAATCCAAATTTCAGCAAACATTGGTTGAAAAAATCGCCATTTTGTATCACCAGATTGACCAGATTTGAGCCAAATTGGTGATAAATCGCCAATTGGGAACAATGGTAAATGGCAGCTGGAACCCTGAGTTAGTGTTCCGTAACTGATGTAACAAATGCTGTCTACCAGGTTATGTGGTGTGGACCAGCTGTGTACCACTGGCTGAAATGAAAATGAGCTCATGCCATGAGTCATGGGTTATTATAGTGCAGTCTTACACATTAAATGTTTTTGAAAAAAATTATGAATTGATAATTAACATTGCATTTATTAGGATGCAATTTTTTCAGTACCACATGTCAATCTCTAGTGCTACAGACATTTTAGATATTGGTACACAATTCTAAGTGATAATAAATGTTCTGTTACATTACAACATTTGCTAATCAGTATTCTAAAAACAGGTTTACCCATATTTATTCCCCTTTCTTTCTAACTCCTAGGTATGTAGTAGCGGGGTATAGGTCAGTGTTAAGCATGTTCGCTCATGGTGTGGTAAGTGCATCGTTAAATAAAACATTTCATTCTCTCTCCAAGGTATGTGGTATGGACCAGCTGTGGAGCATCGCATTACGAGCAACGGACAAGGACGTGAGCATGGCCGCGATACAGTACCTCAACATGTACTACATCGGCTACGGGAATGGCCTGCTGGAGAAAGAGGAGGAGTTCATCAAACGCTGCATGAAGAATTTACTGCTGGCCCTTGACACTATCAAACAGGTCAGTGCAGTGGGTGGCGTTAATTAAATAAACAAAAAGTATAATCATACCTAACACTGAAAAGTGTTATTATATCCATGGCAAAATATTTCTTTGAAGAGGACAAAGCAGAGTTACATTATTATAGTTATGGCTACATATAACGAAAGTTTCAGCTTACCTTATACATGTGTAAATGGTCTGTAATTCTGGGATGCGATCTCACTCTCGTTGAGTCCTCCACAACAATCTTTGCTTGACGTTAAAGCAACAGACGAATGAATGTTTAATGACAAAGCAGCACGAAAAATAGATAAGAGATTAAAGCAGTCGTGGTTGTATGCTAGCAGATTATTCTACGACCTAGCCTATTATGACAGATAAAAGCAAAGTCATAATTTTATACTAGCAGATTTTGGCATTTGTTCCCAGCAAACACTGTTTCTACTGTAATTTGATCAGCAAACTACTATATTTGATTCACAGTTGAGCTAGAATGATTAGCAAACTGTGATGAGAACCCCAACAAATTATTCGCTGTAAACACAGTACCGTTAAATGTTTCAAAGAAGTTTAATTTGTGATTAATAAACCATTCCACTCTACTTTTTTTTTCCTGCTTCTCTCTTTTTATCACGCTTAGCATTAAGTTAATTATTTTGATTACCCATTCTCATGTCATGCCAACTGTAATGTATTTGTATTTTGAAATATGTTGGGAAAGGGTTTAATATCAGCTTTAACCTGTTGGCCAATATTATTACTGTCAGGGCTAGCGCTGTCTGTAGCCAAATTAGCCATTGGCTAATTTTTACCAAAAGTGGCTAATTAATTTTTCATATGGCTAAAATTTTGGCTAAACCTATTTTTTACATTAATATTTCACTACCACCCCATCGAAAATGTTTCTGTGTTGTTTTCCCCTCGCCTACAAGTGACCGCAAAACTACGGTACATTGCTGTCATAAGTGGAGGTCAATTTATTTCTGATTGACCGATGTACATGTTTATAAAAATCAGGGCTCACGCTGTCGTTCACTAAAGGTGCCAGAGATGAAAATTATGTCCATGTTGGTGTAAGCCTTTCTTTAATATTTGTTTTCTTGACTTTCAACCGATTTTGTTCCAATTCGTACCAAGTTGAGCTGGTTTTAATGATAAAATATTCGATTATTGTTTTAAATGTGTTGGGTTTTGTTGTTGCTGTTATTTAACTCAATATTTGCTGTTTTGTTTCACTATGGAAAACTTTTGTTTTTTAAACGTAGGCTAGATCACACGGCCCAGTCCATTTCTAGATGGTTGGGGTGGCGGGTGCGACTAGAAATAGTACATATTTGTTTCTTCGTTCTGTGCATATTATTCAGTTATCATTAAGGTTAAAGATATTATATTATTTATAAATATTATTTCAAATGCACGTAGTCAACAAATTATAATTTGTGGTAATAAACTTTATCTTAAGCCGCACTGTTTTGAAATGGAACGTTCGGAGCAAGTTGTCGTTTTCTACCTAATTTCGATATTTACATTACAGTAGACGCCAGTGTTTCGTTAGCAATAATCATTAGCAATAAAGGTGTAAGACGCTCACCTTTTGTATTTATTTTAATTTTATTAACTGTCTACGATAAGTAACACAAACAATAAAAAGAAGAATAGTGTTTTAATATCAAAGTATACAGGTAGTTAATCGAACAATCTGTAAGATTTTAAATGTGACCTGCTGATGGCAGTGTTTTCATTCATCATTGTGTTGATCTGCATTGATTACCATTGTCTGTACAATATATCAATGATTAGAGCGCATAATTTATGGTGGGTTAATTAATTAATTAATATTTTTTATGCCACTAATACCACATGCTAGCAGTTTGGGGAAGCCATATTTGATATGAAGAAGTTATTAATGTCTTGCTTATATAAACGACAGCCACACTATTTAATTTCACGTTTGACACGTGATGCCTGTAAAGTATTGGAAAAGTAATGATAAAATGAGAATGGAACTTACACCAAAGTACTGAGATTATCACATTTAGGTTTGAGGTAACATCCCAGTGTAACTCCAAAGAAACTAGACATTCCATTGAATGAAGCCTGATAGGCCTGTTGAAAACAAAATCTCAACAAAGTAGGACATTTTGCAGAACATGGCTGAACAATAATGCTTCCAGAAAATTGATGTTTCCTGACCTTTGCAAACTAGCCCTGGTTAACAGGATGAAGTGCTGTAACAATATCAAAAATATACCCGGTACAAAGATTAGATTTTATTTTGAATATGTTATTGCAACTTTATCTGTTAAACTAGTGATGGAAAACAAACCTGTGATGCAGAATGTCTAATTAAGAATATGTCAGTCTTAATTTGATACATATATACTTGGTGTAAAACATTTTTATTTAGTCAAAATGTCAGTATAGTTGGCAGATGTTTTGGCAAATTCAAATTGGAACCCAGGGCTAGCGATAATTATTTTGTGTAAATGAAACAGTTTGAAAAAGAAATGTGAGCATTTTAGCTCAAATTATATTTGGCTAATGATTTTAGTTTTTGGCTAATAAAAATTACTTTTGGCTAAACTTTTGGCTACAGCTATTTTTCACCCAGGGTGAGCCCTGACTGTATATCCTTGGTAAGACTGTGTGTCCACATCTATGGGATGGTACATATAAATATCCCTTGCTGCTTATTGGCAAGAGTAGCATATGTGATGGCAGCAGATTTCTTTTCTCACTACCATAATGGTATTTAACCATGTCTGATGTCATATAATTGTAGATAAAATGTGTTAAGCACAGTATTAAATAAAAAATCTCTCTACCTCTCTTTCTCATTCTCTGTATATCCTTAGTAATATGTTTAAAGCTATGTCGGCAATTAAAAAAAATAAAGTTTTGTTTCATGCTGTGGAAACAGCAACACAACCATTTCACTACTCTTGCTATTTAGGTCAACCACTTATATAAGACTGTGTTCAGTCCGAGCTAAGAAGCGGGTCGCTCCAATTTCGAACACTTACGCAACGCGGGTTTCTGTTGTGTGAGATAATGTGGTACACTGACTGTTTTGGGAAGTGAGTAATGGCAACGACACCTAAAACGAGGAAATTAACTTTAAAATTAACATCTTTTTGTTATTAAAACGACATAGCATTAAAAGTAGCACAAACTTGACTTTATAGCGGCAAGTCTTGCAGATTATGTAATAAACATTTGATGATATCCGTTGGTAGCAACGACTGACAAGTGTCAGAATAATACTGTTGTGTTAAATTTTGAATTAGTAATCAATGACAAGCAGATATATATCTGGACATAGTAGTTTTAAAAACTAAAATATCTCATTTCATTTCACATCATTTGGCCTCTTATCTGCAGGATGCCAGTGCAAGTTTGTTGATAATCAAGCGTGGGCTGACTCTGCTGAAGACTCACCTGGAGACGTTCAAGAAGCGTTATTCGTACCACCTGCGCAACTGGCAGATCGATGGCCAAGGAATTATCAGTCACCAGCAGCTGAGGATGGAGAAAAACTCAGCAAACGTCCGAATTCTCCTCCAACCCGGTGGAATGACAGAAAAGGTGAACATTTAAACAAAAATTATTTACTCTTCCTTTCTATTTCTCTCCCTTTCTCTTGCATACTCTGTGTTCTGTAATCATTCAAACCAGTGATGATGTTTAAAGGCCATTGCATGTGCTATCCTGTCTCAGTTGGGTGCATATAAAAGATCCCATGCTCTAATCAGAAAAGGTAGCCTATGTGGCAGTAGTGAGTTTCAGCTTTCACTATTATAATGATCTTTAACCATACTCCTGATGCCATAAAACCTGTAGATAAAATGTGTTGAGTGCATCGTTAAATAAAACATGTCTTTCTCTTTTTACCTTTCTCTTGCTTGCTCTGTATTCTATAATAATTCAAACCAGTGATTGTGTATCAAAGGCCATGGTATAGGTTATCCTGTCTATGGGATGGTGTATATAAAAGATCCTTTGCTGCTAATTGGAAAGAGTAGCCTATGTGATGGTATCTGGTTTACTGTCTTCCTATCATAGTGGTTCTTAATCATATGCCTAATACTATATAATAATATGTAAATAAAAAATGTTGTTGAGTGCATTGTTAATAGTCTTATTCAACTTACTACGTTAGCACAATAAAGATGCTGTTCAACCTGAATCTTTCCAACATACTGCAGAATTCTTACCCATACCGGATACATGTGGTACATCCTGCACAGGCTACCTCTAACTTCATTCTCAGTTCTGTAGTCCTCTAGTCAACATGCCACATACAGTTTGTTGTTTAGTTGGGTGTTCTTTTTACAAAGCATGTCCGACTCGAGTGCTGTGGTTTCAAGCGCTAAATGTGTTTGCGCGTGTTGTGTCCAGGCTGTCGGTTTTGCACTCAAGACCATTCGTGTGAAGTCTGTGCCACCTGGTCCCCTGAAAAGTGGTCTTTGTTTTGTAAGTGACTTCAGTCCCAAGTACCAGCGAAATCTTGCTGACTACCACCGCAGTAAATGGTAAGTCTGACTTAGTGGGTACAACCCACAAGTCTGGAGACGCTTTGTCCAGTGTTTGGAAAGCAGGGAAACACAACCATGTTTCCTCACCGCTTCATCAGCCAAGCAACAGTACCAACATTTTGGAAGCCCCCATCCCCCCTCCAGGCTCCCATGATTACAGAGGAACAAGGGCAGTCTTTGTTTGTGACGGTGTCCCCTTCTGTTACAGTGGTTTTGGTTTTGCCATAGGAATTGCTCCATTCATCATATTTACTGGGGCAAGCAGAAGATGGGGTCATTACTGTACTTGCAGTGATGATGCCTATTGTCACTGAGCAAATAGTACATTTCTGGAAATCAGGTTGCATTGACCTGACCTTACTGCTACTTCATTACGACCTCAGCAGTTCGTTCCATCGACAAGATCTGTCCCTCAGGGGATCCCAACCAATGTTAACCACAAGGTGGAGGACTCATCCTGACTGACTCCTCCGTTTGCGATCATGTACTCAGAGAGTTCTATCACTATGGTGGCTCCTCTCGGTTTACTTTGTCAGTATTCTCAAACCCTTTGACTTTGCTCGATAGGAGATGGGGATCGATGGGCGCAAACTCCAATAGTTCTGCACTGTTTGGTTTCCGAGAAATGTTATTTCGGAATTTCTTGGAATTCCTACAGGTATCGCCACAGTTGGGTTTGTTACTCAACACAACAGGGCTGTTGGCTTTCTGGTTAAGCCAACACAAACTGCCTCTTGACAGCAGTTTGACGATGCAGTCGTAAGCTGCCATTTGGTTAATGACGTATTGACATTGGGAGACACTGTTCTGTTTCCATTTCATTGAGGGGAATATTCTGTGACAATCTTAGATCTAGCTTCGGGGGAAGTGTCAGCAGATTCAAGTTCTTTCGTTAACCCAGCTCTTTCTTGAATCGTTTAAGATGCAGTGGAGGACTGCGAGTACCTGGCAGTAGTGGCATTTGTCAGAGACCAAGTCTGAAAGGTTTGCGGTGACACAATTCCTCAGGTCCAGGACAGTGTATAATCTATACTAATTTTCTAGGGTCCCTTTACAGTGAATTGGGGAAAATGTGCCTTAAAAGGGGAAATGGGATTTACCAAAATATGATAAATATCAGTATTGGGTTAATCATAAATTTGCTGTCTGTCTTCATTACAATACTCAGAACAGCAAAAAAAATCACAAACTGAAGAAAAAAGTATTTATTCCCCACATATATCATAAGGAATATAGTTATTTCCAGGCATAATGATCTTAAATGGGAAATTATTAAGTCATAATTGG